>DWJK01006460.1:0-10462 GCA_018248815.1 Croniades pieria auraria | reverse complement strand
AGCGCATTGCTCGATGAGAAGCTTACGAGCCTACGCGGCCACCAGGCTACGGCGCTGCAAGGATTACGCTCCGTACTACGCATGTTGTACTTTGGACTGCAGTAAGCTACCCGGATACGAATTTCAAATTTCGAATTTCAAATTATGCGTCTCGCTGAATGCTGTACTACAGATGGAGTATAGTGTTTCTGTCGCTTTCTGTCCCTTTCTCTCCCTTTATTTTACAGTTTTTAATGGGTGGTTTGCGTTATAGTTTATCTATCATGAAACCATCAGAACAAAAAAAATAATACTCTGCATGCCCGTACGTATCTGGAGCAACGTGGTAGAAAATTCTCCAGACTTCTCGCAATTGTGAAAAATACTCGTGCTGAGCATTGAGATGTATAAAATTGTCTCATTCATACTTTACTTCTGTCATTAAATTAATAATCAGACAGCTGATAACATGTAAATATACTCCATAAATTAATATTCACCACAAGTCCACCAAGTCTATGTACATTGTTAACGTCATTACATAGTCGCGGAGTGATAAAATGGAAGTCATCGCACTACCTAGCCTAATTAATCTAAGCGCCGACGCGGCTACGAACGTCCTACGCGCAACGCATAACAGGCTACGAAAATCACTAAGACGTATTTTGTACCGCATTAAGGTAGAAGCAACCGCATCTGACTGAACCTTGAGTTTCACTTCTCCACGCTTCTCCAATACACATTAATATAGCTATATCATATTGTTATCGTATTTTAAAATAGCCAACTAAGACGTCGACGTCGGCCATCAGCGTGGATTTTGCTGGAAGCTTTGCTTATTACGGACTGCACCTGCATGCCCAGCGTGGGCATTGAGGGGAAAAACGCCGCAGAGGATTCCGTGTTCAGCAGCGAATTGAGACAGGCTGATCTTAATGGTTTTCATACAATAATGTTAACGATGTACTTATCGTTCTAATTAACAAGAAATTCAGAAATATTATTACGATAATTATATTATTTTTTATGATTACCAAATGACAATCAATTTACACAATCATAGTAGTCACATGAAACATTTACCAAATATTTAATATGTAAAATGTTGATAGTTTTACTAACCATTCAAATTTATTATCCGATGCCGAAGTCTGATTCTCTGACCACGTTTTCCACGTGAACAAATGTAAATAGTCAATTCGAATATTCGCGGGCTGTACTGAATATTTCGAACGATTTGTCCATATATTCTGTGCCACGATCGAAATAGACCGACCGACGTTGAATAAGACTCTATTTCTGTTCAAACGCAAATCATACAATATTGCTGCCATTGTGTCATTTATTCTATTAATATGTACTTGTAATAAATTTTGAAGAAAAAAATATAATATCACGCCTGAAATCCCCGAAAGGGAAGACAGAGGAATGTAGTACACTCCCACGTTTCACCAGTTACGTTTTACGTCTCATGGAATAGGTGGACAGCCTATTGCCTTATACCGGGCACAGATCCAGACTCCGAGCCAATGCTAAAAATGTTTGCTAATAAATCTACTTTAGAAAACCTAAGTTAGAAAATCCAAGTTAAAAAACTCCAATAGTACCCGACCCGGGATTCGAACACAGGTGCTCTCGATCAGCCGTCGCCCTTTGGAACCACTCGACCCTTTATAAACTATATATTACTTATTTGTGTATTACCTACATATATATTACTATATATAAAAATATTACACGATTTTCATTATTGCCTACGACCGTGGAAAGACAAACAAGTAAACAGAAAATACCGAAGCAATAAATTCGACACATTCAGACGTTAAATTGCAATATACTCGTAAATTAAATTCCCGGAGACATACGTATAAAAGAATTCTCTGTCATATTTCTAAGACGTTTCATATATTTATTTATAGCCCGCAATTTAATTTTAAACGCACGAAGCTAAGTAATAAATAAATCTGTTGAAATATTATTAGAATGAAAGTATGTTTGGTATACAGGAAATCGTCGTTTTCGGAAGTCAATGTTCGTAAGTGGGGTATATAAAATCTTCGTTATGATTCCATAAAGAGAGCAATTCCTTGTATATGAGAGCGTTGACTGCGCTGTTCTATAGGCGAACGTGTCCGGAATGAACGCCGCGTGTCAAATATCGGTAACCTTTTGCGTATTCACCATAAAAGTATTCTTGCTTTTTGTGTAATTTTTTGATGAGAATAGAATTTGTCGGTTTTTTTTTTTACTATGGTAGATTTAAAACCAAAGAATGCTTTAGATAATAACTTAAGTTACATAAAACGATGTTACATACGAAGTTAATACAGAAATCAGTGCCTTAGGCTTACATTTTATCTTCTCGTTTTTGGTTATGGAGATGAAAATCCGACAGACATGTCTGATTTTGTAATGTTATAGGCATTTTAAGGATTACGTAATTCTAACTATAAGGTGCAAGAAACACACTTTTAGCTTTCTTGGAGTTTTCCCTAACATTCTCTAAGCTTAAAAGGTCTTCTAACATATGCTTGCGCAGTGTGGTAAACAGTGGCCTAAGCCCTTTTCATTCAAAGAGAGAAATATATGCCTAACAATAGACCAATTAAAAAAATTTTAGTAATGGTGACAAATCAACTTTTAAATGATGGCATTGAATTAAATCTTACAAATTCAATACATTAAAAATAATGTATTTTATTTATATCGCTTAAGTAACAGTATCGAGGCTTTGTAAAAGAACGTAAACGAAATATATCTTTTTTAAAATATAAGTCCGTGGAAAATATCAAGTATGCAGGGAAGGTGTATCTATTCAGAAAGATTTATTCTAAAGTGCTGGTAGTTGTATATTATACAAAGAATACGAACTGGAGAAATAGAAAATGGATTTCGTGCTGAAGATATAACTAAAACACACCCACTGAAAATATACGTGCGCCAAATATTTTTCTTGAAAAATTGTCTGATAGTCGTTGGTCAGCATTCATACGGTATCTTTATTGAACAAGATTTCCTATTATTGAACCTCTATCACACCTGACACTGTGAACATGGACCGTTTGGAAAACTATACATCGAACCGCCCTAAATTATTATTGGTGAATCGTAATGATAGTTACCTAAATATTCCTGCCTGATTAATTCCGCAATTACATTTAAAAATAGGCTTCGATGATTTGCAATGATCAAGACAAAGCTTGTACGTTAGTACAGTCGGAAATGTTTCTTAGAAAAACATTTTGTCGTGTAATGAACTTGGATAGCCGTGTAATTTACATATTTTACGATTTTAGTGATCACGATCTTGACGGATGCATATCATAGCTTTGGAAGTCGGATAATCTTTCGTTTTGTAATCCATAAGCGCGGAAGGTATATAGGATTCATTTACAAGGATTAATTCTTCTTTAGGGCAAATAATTGTAAATGGTCAATGCTCAAAAACATCGGCATGTTTGGAAACAAAATTTCCTGCAACCTTTGTATTCCAAATACAAAACCCCACGTCTTTTTTTATCTGTTACAGACATTGAACGTAAAAATGTAAAAATCATTGCTTACCAAGACAGAAGTAGCTGCAACTAGGAGTGGTCCCTGGGGTGAAGCTGAAGATAAAGTTCTACTATCTTCAGCGGTGTCAGTTCCGTTTGAGATATTAGTTTCTTCCGTAATAAATGTTTGGAATTTTTATTCCTGGAAATATTAGTCTTATGTATGTATGTATATCAGAGTATCTACTTGTCTTAACAAATCAGCCATAAAAGAGGTATATGAGATCCTATAAACAGATAGGCAAACAGACATAAATTAAATATACCACTATATTTTTCATTTATTAATTTAATATATTTCGTACACGTTTTTAATACAATATATGTATATGAAACATTGCAGTGCAAATTAAATGAAAGTATGGCTAATGGTATGAATAAATTACGCGTGTGTAGGTACATGTAATTTATACTTATTTGTAAAATACACTTATAGGAGAGAAATATTAAGTATAATATATTTCAACAATAAAATTCATTTTATCCACGTTTAATGCCTGGGCAGCTAAAGTGTGGTATACTCGTAATAATAGTTTAAAAAAAAACTAAAAAACACGCTTATGTGAAAAAATGTAATAAAACGCAAAGAATTTTTTTTAAATTGAAATAAGAACGCATGGTAACAACAAATCACTTAAAAAGCACCTCACGCTTTTTTTACATTGCAATAATTTTTTTTTTTACGCTATTCTTAATTTAAATTTATTCAAATATTTTACACTGTTCTTAATTTAAATTTATTTATAATAAATTATTTTTTTTTACATTATTCTTATTTCCATTTAAATTTTTTTTTTTACATTTTAGTTCATCTTTCGTATAAGCGTGTTTTTTAGTCTTTTTTAACTATTATTTATTTTTTATTCTTTAGTTACATTTTTCATCAAAGAGTGTTTTTTAGTTTTTTCTAAACTACTATTTATTTTTTATTTTTTCAAGTTGAATTGAACATTTTTGGAAATAACTTTTTTTTACTAATTTTGTATCTTTACGCGTATATCAGTTATTGGATTGCTTATTTGATGTTTATCATGTGTTATTTATGTTATTACGGAAGGAGCAAAATTTCTTGACTACTCTTACAAGTAGTCATAATGCTTGTTTCGCAATTCAAATTCATCCGATGTTTCAAAGTCGTCCAAAATCGCGTTCAGATACCGTTACAAACATAGATAAAATCGAAGCTAATAAAAGTGTGTTAAAATTGCGAATTTTTTCGCTAAGTTACATCAATTTATGATTCAAGTGAGTTTTGTGTAGATTTTGGCTGTGTTTGTTTATTAAAAATCGGAACGTATCCGAGAAATGGGCAATTTGCGTGTCTACTGCCTTCCTCGAATGAAATTAAGTTTTCGGAGAGGGAACCTGAAAACCGAGTATGTCATCCGAGGAAGGCAGCAGGAGCCAGAAAATTTCATATTATTGCATTGTCATCAGTCCTTGATGAGTGTGCAAAAATTCAAATTAATCCGACATTTCAAAGTTGGTCAAAATCGCGTTCAGTGTCCGTTACAAACATACACAGATACAACCGAAGCTAATAAAAGCGTGTCAAAAATGGTTCGTCCGCGCGGACCGGACTACGAACCGAACACCTCATCACGAATCGCACATTATCGGGATCAACGACTTTAAACCTACGAGTTTTTCCACCACGCCAGTGTTCCTAGTTGTTTTTATAGAATCCGCTGCGTTGTGCTAGCTAAACTCAAAGTACGAGTTATTATTAATTAATATTATCATAATCATATTGTTAAACCACATGTTATTGTTTCATATAATTATAATGTTTTAGTGTAACAATAACTATTAAATCTTTAATGTTTCTGAACTTACAAATACTAGAATAGTATTTTTTACGTGTATAATAGTAAAATATTTAAATTACAATACAAATTACAATTAAGTGGGAGTATTCTATACTCCTCTGCCTACCTCTTCGGGGATAACAGGCGTGATGTTACGTTTTACGTGTATTTAAATTACAATGACAATTACATCGTGGCTATGGGCTTAAGTTTATAGACAAAGTGACAGAGGAAGTAATACGTGAAAGTGAGTTTTGTACCATTACCGAAACATCCAATGAACAGGCAAGAATTGTTCAGAGCTGTGATTTTGAGAAACAGCACGAGTCTCTAAGCTTTTTTACAAAGAGCTCCTCATTATAGGCATTAATCGAGTCTCTCATTACCTCCATTTCTCGATTCCTCCTTTTCAAAGAAGAGAATGTAATTTAATGTAACTTAGATGTATTTACACAGCGGTTTTCGTTTTAAATAACAATTGAACGGAATACAAAGAACAAAACGAAGACTAAAAAGCTTGAGTAATTTCATTAAACCTTTGCCAAGCAATATTATTATGTGATGTCATTGTTGTCAAATATTGTTAAGGTTATTTCTTTAAATTACGCCAGTTTGTAGCAAACATTTGTCAGATGCAAACTCAGTTTGACATTACGACTACGATTGATGAGCGGATGTTGGGGGACCCAATCGCTCTTTAGAATGTTCTACTGGAATGCATTAGTAAATGTTGCATAGACATGACAGTGTAATTCGTAAGGCTATTTCACGAATATAAATAATGTATTATCAATCGCTTCTTGAATGCCATCTTATTCAATGTCTAATATCTAAAATGTGTCATTACAATTTGAGGATTTTAACCTATTCTACCAAGTTATTCCGCTACAAAGTGGTTATCATTATTAAAGTGCCTCTTCAATGAGCGAAGGTTGGCTGTCAATTCCGCAAATTTACCTCGATTTTGCGTAAGGTGAAATAGTTGGGCTGTAGACAGTGGGTTGTGGGAGTGAACAAGGATAGCGAAAGCAACCAAACTATTTCATAGAGTGGTTATGGTACGTTTAACGTTTATCGATCATCAAGTACTGACCAGAACAGGAAATAAAATATACATGCACTTCGTAGCTCAGAAATGCTCATTAAAATTTTCCAATGGCGGTCGAGCCATCCAACGAACGTTTGTGATATGCCAGTTCGTTGAGTCTTTGAGCGCTTCGCGTTCGTTCTCCATTCTTAACATACCTAGTAACTTTTACTTTTTCTTGTATTACCCTAAATATTCAATAAAAGCAAGTTACAGTGTGTTTACAATGTATGTATCTATTTTCTTTAGTTTTATCTGCGATTATCCTTGTTGCTTTTCTGTTTAAATAAAATGATAGGAAGTATGCTGTTGTGCGCGCCTCGCGCAAATATTACTGGATACATTTCCGTCAGTATTTTTAGTTTTATTTCTCAATTCTTATCTTATAAAAAATACGACATGTTCATTTAATGTAGAGTTGTTAAGGTTATTAAACATTTTTTGAAAGTTCATAATAAAAGTGAATAAATTATAAAATTATTGTAACTAAGATTTAGATCAAATGACGACAGGTCTGTAAGGAACGAAATACTTATCTTATAACAACTTACCACTAACATTTTTTCTTTGTGAACCGAGTACTAGATGAAGGTAAGGAAAAATCTGCATCTGATCTAGTCACCAGTGCGCATCCGCGGAAAAATTTATGATTTCACTAGTTTGGCCTGAATTTCTAATTCAAAAGTAACAAACTCATATGCTTTATGATTTTTTGACCTATTTTTTACACAGCGATGACTGTGCTATAAAATATTCTGATATTGTTTTCTGGCTAACGTTAGTTACATTTCACGGAGGTTACATACGAATACAAGCTCGCAACACCTAAAACGCAAAAAATGCGAATAAAATTTGCCTAAAATTTTTTGAGTTAGTCGGGATATTATTCAACATTTTTTACTTAGCCCGTTTTATTAGGGTGTAATATTGCGTTGATACGAGGTATAATATAAGCAAATTGTCTATAAAGGATATTTGCATTGGTGAAGCCTAGGCTCTATTTGTCTTTTGCGAGCCAGCTCTATTCCCCAGTTTCACCCAAATAAGTAAACTACACGTATCGGACTCTAACGGCCGATACAAATACCTTATGAATACCAAACTGCTAGCTACGGGAATATTGAATAAGTATTGCAAAAGTGGCAATGAGAAACGTTGTTGTTACCTTGATATTTATGAACTCATTGCTCCGCTGTTGAATACGGTTTTCTACTTATTGTGAGAATGAAAATAGTTCAAGCCAATTGCAAATAGATGTGCTTGCTAGAGGTTGTAACCATAGAGCCCGAGATATTGTAATAAGTCTAGGCGACTAAGCTACTGGTGTTCGAATGACTTTTGAAATTAGCTATAAGCTAATGTAATTTACAAATTATCCAGTCTATGAATTATTGAGAAGTATTATTTTATCGTCTCGTCGGCTTTTACAAAAACTGAATCACCTGAATCACATTAATCTTGCTAAGTTAATTTTCAACTGACTAAATATGTGTAATTCAATTATTCAAAAGGTTTAATTACTAAGTAAGTCTATTGTAATACCGATGGAACAAAGTGTTAACAAACGACGAACTTAATGCCTAATATAATGTACTGTATGTTTTAAAACTGGATGAATGAGGAGTTTGCGGCAGATGTTAAATCAATTGGCGAATTTCTAAATTCGGATGTGAATTTACGTAACATAACAGCACGCCTGTATTTTCGCAAAGGAATAGGCAGGGGAGTCTAGTAATTACCACGATTGACCAGCTGTTACACGTCCTACCATGGAATAGGGGTCAGCCTATTGTCATTCCAAATTATTACAAGATATTTGAATTTAAAAAAAAATGCGGTAGTATCTACACGGGGATTGAACCCATGACCTCTCGCTCAATCGCAATCGAAATCACTAGACCAACGAAGCAAATGATAGAGTAAAGGTGAATTTGACAATAGTGCATTTGCATTATTGCTAAATAATAAATATACATAGATGTTTACTCATTTCTATGCACACCATACGTGTATATATAGGTACATCATTGTTAATAAAAACCAATTAAAGGCTAAGTCTGTAGCGTCTTTAACAGAATTATTTCCGGATTAAAATGCAAAAATAGCGATCGCCTTGTTAGCTATCGTCTGTTATCCGGGGCGACGCGATCGTGTTTGCGTTTCGATCCCGATACAAATATTTACGAGGAACCTCTGAATTGACAGTTTACAACTGTCGACTTCTTTTGTTAGACATTTACTCGTTCTCACGCTACAGCATAATCTTTTATAACGGTGTTCCGACGTCGACTACTTAAAATGATGATAATAAAAAAAGTGAAGCACAGTAACAATTCTGGGATAATTTAAGAAAAGAAAACGTAACAACGTGCCTAGTTTTCCTTACGATGCTCTCTTTCATTGCAAGTGATATTCAAGCATAACAATTTTAATAACATTAATACTTATGTATCTCTAGACACGAATGTAAAATATTTCTTTTATTTTGAGAGAACTTCTTATATACTCGAACAGTAATAAATTTATAACGAAGTTCATAACGGGTGCTTCCTTCTGATGTAAATTAATCGAAAGAAATTTAAATTAGAACGACTAGTAACTCAGTCTTTTCTGAAGGCCAAGTGTTTGCAAAGGAAATTTAAAGAATTAAGTATTCAAAGGTTAAAGAAATGTCGATTGAATGAGTACGATTTGGTCAGCCCCGAGAGTACTCTAATGAAAAAACCTTAAACTTTTCAGGCTTTTTAGCAGAGTGCTCCTCATTATAGGCATTCATCAGGCCTCTCATTACCGTATTTTCTTAATTCTCTAATTTCGCAATGCGAAAATGTCTTTTATTGTAACCAAGATATGTTTATACAACGTTTTTATTTAAAACCGCCTTCCAAATCGTGTAGGGTACATAAAGCAAATCGTAGACTTAATCAGCGTTTAGCGAATTCATTTAGCACGTGTTCAAGAATATTATTATACTAATAATTATTATCGCTGTTATCACTAATATCGGCACGCGCCAATCATCAGCAAACATTTGTCATTTGCCAATTCCTTTTGACGCCTCTCACAAAATGTTGGAGGACTACGAACGTGAGGCTACGTGATGAATTCTCGCCTAGAATAACTCTCCCAAAATATATAATTGAGTGTAATTACGATGTAATCTGTTAATCACTTTGTCTATGAGGCTCGATGAAAAAAAGAAGGTCAATAAACATTTTTAATTTTTAGTTATCCTTAGACCAAGGAAATTCTAAGTCATCCTCGAAACTATTAAACAGAGTTCCGTATTGTTCAACAATACTACTACAACACGTACAATTTATTGTTCAACGTGCCGCCTACAGCACGGAAATACTACCTGTAGGATTCATGTAAAGGCCCCTTAACGTTCTTTTTTTCACTGTGCTCATTCGCTTATCACGATGTAGGATATAGGTATACGCGGGTTCACGAATGTGCTTATTGAAATTTCCTTTTTAATACATAGCATTTAAATAAATTATGAAAGAAACCTTATTTTACTGTATCTATTTGGAATAACACAACGTGGCCTCACGAACGTTATCGTTGGAATTTTCTTTATAGTACGTAACATTTAAATATAACATTAAATTAAGCTTATTTTTCTGTACCTACTAGGAATAAATAATAGCGCAAGAATGGGCGAGGGCCCCAGTTTTAACGCGTCGCTGAGAAACTCGTAAACTTTAGAGTCATTGAATGCGGTAATGCGCGATACGTGACGCGGAGTCCGATTTGCAAGATCGGTCCGCGCACTTGCGCCATTTTTATACCGCATTTCAACTGTCTCGCCGTAACATATATTATTCCGAGCATTTCGTTTCGCTTTAATAGCTTTTTCCATTTAAAATATAAAAAGAAGTAACATTCTAGGTAAGTAGCTGTATTAAATTGCTGAACTTAAAATCTTAAAACAATTTCGTATCTGTAAATCAAATTGATTTGTTATTTAATTAACTGCGTGGTGTTTCTCTAGGTATATATATACATATGTGTGCATGTATGTATATATA
>DWJK01006459.1:0-10463 GCA_018248815.1 Croniades pieria auraria | reverse complement strand
ATATGAGTCTCCTCCCATATTGAGAGGGTTAAGGCCGTAGTCCTCCACGCTGGCCAAGTGCGGGTTGGCGGACTTTACACACCTTAGAAACATTTTTTTTTTTTTTTTCCATATCTGTCGTATAACTGGTGAAGTCATTCAGTCGAACGTAAGTTTAACTTCGGGAATAAAATATGAATTAAACTAACTTTTCCGCATAATACACCTTGTCTCCGAACTTGCGTGTGAACAGAGTGATATATTTTGAAGAAGCTCATCAAGTCTGTTAAAATAGAGATATTTGGTGGTCTCTGCCTATCCCGGAAGGGATATATCTGACCATTAAATTAATAATAAAAGTAATTGTGTTTTATAACTAAAACGCTCTGGAATAAACATATTCTGTTCTATTTTCTTCTCCTGTTTTCGTAGTATTCTATGTGAATAAATATCGTGATTTTCATTATGTATTGATTTTCATCGACTTGTTCCCTTATCTATGTATGTGCTATGTATTACTGAACAGTCTCGGTGATGTACGAACTTTTTACACGAGGAAGGCGGAGGCAATTACGTTAGGCTCCGCTGAACTTGTTTCTAGCTGGTGTAGGAACCAATAGAGATATTACAAGGGATTAAATTTATCAGATGTTAAAATGACCAACTGATTTTAATGTATGAGTTATCTAAGTGACTAATTCACTGTAAAGTACGATGTGTTTAAGTGACTAACTAATTTAAAAGTAGTATTTATATGTTACTGTTTTTGCAATATGACTTGTGTATATGACTAACTGACTTTACATTGTGATCTATTTGACTAACTGGCTTTAAATATGCACTGTTTAATTGATTAAATGGTTTGTTTAAATGACTAACTAGTTTTAAAACATGTGTTATTAAAACGGCTGACTTTAGAGTATAAATTCTTAGAATGACTGAGTGACTAATTTGACTTGAATGACCAAATATTTCTGTGTTTACAGATGTCAAGTGCTTCTTCTAGCTTGATTAATTTCTAAGTTATTTCTAATGGATTTCTTCTGCGGTTTCAATTCAACTGAATAATTTAATGACGCAACATATCTAAATGTGTTAATTTATATACATTTGATTGCCTCGTTGGTCGAGTAGTTGCAACCGCTACTGCCAAACGGGAGGTCCTGGGTTCATTCCCGGGTCGGGTATTATGGGAATTTTGTAATTTAGAATTTCTAGTAGTTACTCGGAGTCTGGGTCAGTGCTTGGTGTATGGCAATTGGCTCACCATCTATTCCATGGGACTTAAACGTAACTGGTGAAACGTGGGAGTGTGCTGTCTTCTGCCTACCCCTTCGGGGACTACAGGCGTGATGTTACGTTACATTTATTTATTTTTGTTGCCTATATTTGTTTAATTACACGAGGCATTAATTCCGAGGCGTAAAGCAGTATGCCTCGTTATATCAACACAGTGGGTGCCTTACATCCAATATTGACGTGAGGTTTCCGAGTGGAATCAAGGCTTATGTTACCAAGAATATGTATACTTAGGTATATACACTGATATATGTGTATCTTTAGCTATTAATCTGTGAAACGGGGGCTAGAGGGCTGTGACAAATGCGAACTGACAGATGTGTTGACTGATGGGATGCGGGTTTCAGAGTTGAATTTAAATTTTAATTGTATTCTTCTAACCTCTTTTGTTAGAATACCATGAAAAGGTAGAATCTGTTAACTGGCACTTGGCTATCGTGGTGAACCATGGTCTAAGATCTTTATTCTAAGAGAAATGGAACATTACATTGTTTACAGTAGTTGATAGGGATTGCAGTAATATTGAGATATACTGTATCTTGGATACCACATATATTTGTAAGAGAAATATATTTTGGATATTTGTGGTAGCTAATACAATAAAGTATTAGTAAAATCAGTAACATTTTTAGCCGGGAATCGAATTTGGAATCTGCTATAAAACAGGTCATTACAGGTATATAAGACCAGATAAGTTGATACTATTGACTTTTATAAAAACCTGTTTCATAACCTGCTCTACATAATGTGCAAAATTATGTTCCTGTGTAACCAACGACACATATACATATGTATATTTATTTATATTTGGTATTTTGTATTTTTTGCCCACCCCGTAAACGATCTGGCATGATAGTATGGCAATAATAACATTGATTTGTACTTTATTGTTAGCCTAAAGATAAGGCAAAGGGCTTGTCTAACGGTATGCTCTGTCGCAGTTATTCAAACAATGCCGTGTTCTGTTGTTGAGTAGCTAATTTAAATGTATGAATATTTCAGCTGCCATCAAAACCACGTTGACATCTTACAAGTATTGTTCTTCAACAGTATTGTTATCCCGATTTCCATTTACTAAGATTTCCAATCTATTGTACATTGTCTCGTTTTGTTTTCTTTGCTGAAATACAAATGTATTGTGGTTTTGAATTGGAATGTTTTATGAAGGTTTTATAATCTGTGATAAGTTCCATTGTCAGATACTTGTCAGATTTTTAACAGGATCATGAGAGGGTCCTTAGTAGTTTTAGTCTACTTAGCATTAGCAATATCTTTTTTATCCCCAGTTCTTGCAATCTGCCTTACCTAGACATTTAGCTTGTGGCCAAATAATTATAGATTTCGACCTGTATGCACACCCAGCGGCGCGTTCATTCAGAAATTAAGGTCTTATAGATCTGGTCTAGTTAGGCGACGATCCTGAGGAGCTCTCCTTTTCCCTGAGGAGCTCTCGTTTTAGCTTTAGCAATATCAGTTCAGTAAGTATAAGTTGAAATTTTTTCTTCCCAAAGTAGGTCATAGACGCGACTCCTGAGCACGGAGATGGTCGCGTCTAGTATACATGACACAACCATACTTTTCAGACCGCACTATAAATTGTTTTGGGAGCGCCTGATTCTCGGTAGTAATAGTTGCGGGAGTATATCTTTTTTACCTTACATATTTTACTTTTTACCTTTAGCGACATATTTTACCTTAAACTTACCTTGAAATGACCACAACCTTGAAGTTACCTTAACTTAGAAGACGGTGAAGAGAAAGGAAAAATGACACAATTCCAATATGCTTTTGGAACTTTGATATTCATGGAACTAGAATTTTCCATGGCAATGGCAAGTGGTATTAATGTCCATCATTCTGCAAGCTATTAAAGCTGCCAGCTTAAAACTCGGTCACGAGGAGCTTTGGACTCATTGTAATTGGCTGTTGGCACTTTGTGTGAGCATGGTGTGCTTAGCAAACCTCCAATATTAAGTTGAATATTTTCGCAAACAGGACTTATGGTAACACCACGACTGTAATCCCCGCACGTACTGGGCACGGATCAAGACTCCGAGTCACTACTAGAAATTCTAAATCAATAAAATCCAATACCCGACCCGGCATTCGAATCTAGGACCACCCGATCGGCAGCCGCGGTTGCAACCACTCGACCAACGAGGCAGTCAACAGATGGTAAATTTCAATTCTATTCTATTCTGCTATTCGATGTAATTTGATATAATCTGGATTGCTGAAACGTTAAGAGTAAATGTCACTCGATATAATGGTGAAGGCAAACATCATGATAAAAACATTACGTAAATTCTATAATTTTTTGCAATATGTCATCATCTTTGTCAATCTTTTATCAATCTCTTATCAATCTCTTATCCATCTTTTATCAATCTTTTATCAATCTTTTATCAATCTTTTATCAATCTTTTATCAATCTTTTATCAATCTTTTATCAATCTTTTATTAATCAATCATCAATTCAATTTCAACATCAAGTTTATCATTTTGACAATCGCCAAAAAGAGTAGTTATCATCTTACCAGCCGCTCATTTTTCAGCCAATTTTTTCCAGGCTGGTCACGCGTTCAGAAGTCCTCTAGTGCTAAAAATATCCTCGGTCGATTTTAAACACATACTGATAGAGTTCGACATAAGCTTAATAACATTTACTTTTCTTACAAAAAAGAAACAGTCTCAAAAGACAAAGTACAACTTCGCCGAACAATCTTTGGAAAGAGAAGAAGATAAAGTTTAGGATAGAGAGCACAAGATAATTCTAGAACAAAGAAAGCGATTGCAGCATGTGAATATAATTAAGGCAGTAATGGTTTTGCCCTTTAGCCACTAAACAAAGAGATATCCAAAACTGTGCGTGGCACAGCTAATCCCGCACAATCATAGATTATTGTTAACCGAACTTTTAGACGGTCGGGTCTACGGACAGAAATAATATATTAAACCATAATTCCGACAAAGGTTGCTTTAGGAAATCTATTACGAGGATTAATGGGTAAGCCATTCAACAATACTGGGAATGTCCGTAAAGGATTATTAGGGTTGAACTATGAACATTTTAAAGTTAATGAATATATGGTCTTGTTAGAGTAGTTTCGTGAATCGAAAAATTAGCTAATTAGTGGATTTATGTGATGATTGAAACAAAATAGTTTTTGTAAAAAGAATAAAAAATAGGGGCGTGACAATAAAAAAAAACGGAAAATTTTAATGCGTTTAATATTATCATAATATTATTATTTACACGTTGGGTATTTCAGATATGTATTCACAATTTATTTTAAAAAAGTGCGGGCGGTCTCATTTCTTTCTATTTTTTAAATCTCCGTTCATTTTTAAAAATTCCGTTCATTTTTAAAATGGATTTTTAAACCTTAAATTGACCCGTACTTTTTTAAATAAATTATTATTATTACATCGAAAACTATTCTACTATTGTGACGTACTTTATAAAGATATCTATCTATTTAAATAATTCCGTATGTTTCTAATGAAATACTCGCTAACTTATACATTTTTATATTTGTAAATCCATATTTATTACCTATTAAAAGGACACCAATACCTACTGGCACAGCGTGGCGTAGCGTGCCCCAGGCCCGTAGTAATTGTAGAAGCAAAATCGTTTCAGCGGGAGAACGTAAAAGGGTTAGAACATAAAACAGTTTATATATATTTGTCTTAAAAGTAGTCAGCTGGTTTTTAGTTGATCTTAGTAGACTACCACATATATATGCTTACAATCTTAAACAGCAGAAAGTGTGTCTGTTCATCACGTATGTGTTCTGGTTTTTTGTTTTGCAAATTTGCACTTAAATGTATAATAATTTTGCTTTTTTAGATCCATGTATTACTAAATTATGTTTGACTTATATAAATTCTAGATGACGTCATGTCATTCTAGATGATGTCAAAACATGTGTAACACTGCCTTTACAATCTGTTCCGTTAAAAACGTAACATCATGTGTTTTAAATCAATGTAAGCCTACCTTTAAAGTTTTAAAACAAAGACTTGCTAAGTTTTCATGTACTTATATAGATATATTTTTAAGAACAAAAATATTAATAAACTTAGTAAAACTTTCAGCTCAGTCCATTGTCCCCTAAAAATTATAAGAAAATACTTAATAAAACCAATTAATGTAGATAAGATTTCAACAAGAAATACTTTATGAATTTATATTATTTAATTATTCAGAAAAAATTGCTGGTCACTTGATGTTTCCTTTTTTAAAAAATCCCTGAACTATTATAAATTTTAAATTGAGAATGTTTTCTGTTTAACGTCCATTGAATAATATTTATCTTGAAGACTGTTATAATTAAATAAAAAGTAAACTTTCTTTGATTTACTTTTAAAATTTTTAAAAGTAACTAATATTAAGTTTAAAATTTGTTATCTCGCCTACAATAATACCTAAAGTTGATTTTAAATTTTTAGTAAATCTTCGAGAAAAAAACCGTACGAGACAGCGGATATCCACGATTAAATAAAGATTTTAGTCTACAAGAAAAGACCGCACGATATTGGTTTGGGGAGTTTCAGAAATAACTCAGAATGAAGTTCACTGAGTACATTGACTTGATGAAAATGTTCACATTGATTTGAGACATTGGACTTATTAAAATTTAAGAAAGTAAACTTAAAAATATTCCCAACGCCATTGTGAAAAGGAAAGTATCAACCTCTTTGCTAAACGAACATACTTCTGCTTTTGTATCTTCATAAACAGGTGTCCTATTAATGATATTGTTGTCGGTTAGCAAAATGTTGTAGAACTGAGTGAAACTGTTAAATAATTCATTCCTGTTCCAACTAAGCTTAATGTAGAATGTTTTATGCATACTCATTTACCACATAGTGTGGTGATAATTTTTGTTAGTTAATAGAAGATACTTTAAGTAACGCGTAGGAGTTTTAACGCATTAACAAATAACAATGTTCGAAATTTAAAAATTATAATTTTTAAATTTAAAAATCGAATAAATATTGCTTGTTGTTTTGATTTTTGTGTTATTTTATGTTCACGTTATGTATATTTTTATGAGAACATTAGGAAACTTTATTTAAAGTCCTTTTTATTAATAATATTGTAAAACAGATATTTTTACTCATTAAATAATACGATTGACATTCATCCACCGGAAATTCTGTTTTTTTTTGTACTGCATTTGATTCTACGACATATTAGTTAAAAATTATGAGCACTAAAGATTTTTACGTTTAAGAATACACATATTGAGAATTTGTTAAATAAGATGATTTTTAAATCGAGGAATAAAACAGACAGCTAAATAAAAAAAACTCTCCTCTCTACAGTAACTATTATTTTAAACGTGTCTTACAGTAGCATTGACGACATTGGTTCTCAAACTATTAAACGAAGATGAAGTCAGGGTTGAGGCAGCAGTCGCTCTGTCGGTCGAGCTGGCGCGCGCGGAGCCACTTGCCGCGGCAGTGCGGTGCTACCAGCGCGTAGAAGCGTGTGGAGTGACTGGCCACCCCGTGTCCACTGCAGCGCCATTGCAGGTCCCTGCGCAGAGCAGCTGTCTCGCAGGATACGCAGACCGTTGCACCTGGTATGACAAAATTATCAAGGTTCATCCAAAAAGTATCTTGAACACAGATTATGATAAATAAATGCAAGTATTCTATAACTTGTACCTGCACTTAGATGTACATGTGGTGATGGTAACTGTAATAAGCAGGACTTGGTATCGGCTGATTGTCAAAATTTTTCGATGAGCCGGTTTGCTATTTTAAAACATCAGACAGTCACGCTGTAGTTTACTCGCCTCTAATAACACCAAGCAGCATTTTGTGAGTTGAAATCCAGATATATTCTAATTATGAGAAAAAAGACTAGGTAAAAGTATAGAAAATAGAAAATGTCAAACATCGTACGGTTGTTCTCGAGCAATATGTCCACCATCACATTCCACATTTTTTAAATATCTCTTGTAAATAAACCATTTATTATAAATAAAGGCTTTGAAACAAAACTTCAGAAAAAAAGTCCTGCAGTTGCTAACGGTACACAAAATCTTACCAAAGAATGTTCGAGATGGACAAAGTAATGTAAGAGTCTCTTTGTTTTGCCGGAGATATTGTTGGAAACAATAATTATATTCGCGCTCACAATGCCAGGGAAGCTCGGGTTGTTTTACGTGTGAAAAAATTCAGAGTGAAAATGAAAAATTATAGTGGAAGGTAGCACTTAGTCAAATTACATGCCGTAGTAAAGGCGATTACGCACCGCATGTGACTGTATACTCAACATAAATTGTTATTGGTAAGACGTGCAATGTACTAGCTTCAAATGGTAATTTTTCAAACTCAGATCTCGTATATGTGTTATGGATGCGTCTGCGCTGGCACAGACGACGGCGCTCTCACTGTTCGTCGTCAAATCTATAATGAATACTTTTCTATTTTTTTTTCTTTTTTGTATTTTCAATTTTTTTTAAATTATGCTTGCATTTTTTATTGTAACATTTTCGTAGCCAACCGTAGTTTTTGTGGTAAAATTTTAGGCGGCAGTAGTTTGTGAAAAAGCGATATCTCAAACTTGTTATCATTTGCTTTAATTGAATATCCAATACTTAAATATATTGTCCATCCAAAACAAATATCTTGTAATATTTCTGTATAAAAAATTAGAATGATATGCCATGCCTTCAAATGAACATAGTGACATTTTCTTGATGGCGCGTAACATGCTATGATACGTCATTAGTGACAGCTATGTTACCAGATGGCAAAAATAAAATGTGCCGGTAATAAAATTGTTGATTATTATCATATGCGCTTACCTTCTCTCAAGGCTTTGTAGTCGGAGTCCGTGTGACATGCCTTCGATACTTTCGTCACTTCGAACTCAACGCAATATCTGTAAAAATGGTCATAGTATTGCAGAAATCACAAAAATTAGGTACGTTTTTGACACGTGATTCTTTTTAAAATTTTAAATTGCTTATAATTAATCTGAAAAATTCTTAGTATAATTCTCTATATGATTAAAATATCGATCCCTGTTAAAAGCCAGTTCTAATAACTTATTAGAATTTTTCGTATAAACGTGAAGTTTACTCACTCTCTATGCGAATTCGATTCAGGATCATCGGGGTTGCGCAGACGCAAGTTTTTCCGGATATCCACTGTTTCATTGGAGTGACGGCTGACTGATAACGCGCCGGGGAGGATCATAGCTGTTTCTTCTGCAAAAAGTCATAGTTATACTTTGTATTAAAATAAACATCCTGTGGAGGTTAAAAACAGTCCTTGAAATTGATATTCAGAATATCAATTTCAATTTCCCCAATTACATAATAGACGATTATTTTTCCTGCTATTAACAAGACATTGAGCTAGTTTTTAGAACTCGGTAATAGATGGCGCTGATTACAGTTTCTAGTTTTAACTACAACAATTTTTGATTTTGAAATTATTTTGTTGTTTAACGTTACTTATTATTTTGGTGGAAGAGCGGATTATCTGTAAGACATGTTTGGTACCAAATGGAGCCTTTGCTAATATATACTCGTATGTATTTGAATCAATAAAGAGTTTTTTCTTATTTTTAAACTACGACATCTAATAGTCACCTCTTTGTGGTATATCACTGTCAGCGCCGCAGCCGTGGTGCGCTTGACAGGCGCGCCGCTGCAGCAGCGATGGGCAGTGCCGGCCTCCGTGCGCCGGCGCCTGCAATACATGCCGACTGCGCTCCATGCTGCCCGAGCCACATTCAGTGTCGCATTGAGACCACTCGCCCCAGTCCGAGACCACGCAGTCCAGCACTGGAACAATGAAATAACGTTATGTTGATTTCAGGAACAGATCTAGAGTCAAATCATTTTTAACAACAACATTGTCACTAAACAGAAATACTGACAAAATTATAGAGATATTATATATAGAGTAGGGAAGACATACGGGTGCTTATAAGCGGCAACGTTCGACGGTCAGAAAGAGAGAAACGATCACGATACGCTATCTCTATCTATCTCACTACTGACGCATGAGCAGTAAAAGAACCGCTTGTTTTTCAAATAATGAACTCACGCTAGCGCTACCTGTGTGTGCGCGAGTAGAAAGAGACAGAGAGATAGGTAGCCTCATTTGCTTTCTCTTTTTTTTCGATGGACACATTTTAGGCTGGCTGCCCTACTCTAATAACATCTCTATGGACAAAGTTGGTTTAACGCTTTGTCAAACGCAGAAACCAAAGTTGATAAAATCTGTCTATTTTATCAATTTATGTGTAATTTTTAACAAAACGCATTTGGGCGGAGTTATGGACCAAAGTCTTATAGAATTTTTTAAATTTCGAAAGCTTTAAGTATTTTTCGTTGCAAACATTTCTAAGCGATATGTCAATTTGAATTTTCATGGTCTTTTCCAATTCTCCTTTGAGTCTCTTAATCGTCTCAACCATTCCGCGAGTATTGAATTCGTGTTCAAATGCCATCGATAACAACCCATAAACGTCACGACCCTATTTATGACCGACATTTCACGGGAAGCCTATTGAGTCACCTTAATGTACGTGTCCATTTGTGGGATTATGGGGGAAACCATCGATTCACTAACGAGCTGTAATCCTCGACAACTCATCCATGAGTTTTTTAAAACCGAATCAAAAGTTCATCGTTAAAATATTATGGTCATCTTCACGATTTAGGGTGAAATTTGATTTTGCGATTATTTTTATTTATTGGGGCAGTAGTGACAGTTATCTTTGATGTGGATGTTGAAGGGATGCTGAACACGGGACTCCTCTTATCCCAAAAGTGACGAATTTCATTGGAACCATTCGCGTCCGTGACTTCGTTTGCGTGGGAGTGATTTTTCTCTCAAAGCCGGTCCGGCCATATTACATTTCATGGGTTTTAAAATTTTTGTACGAAACTCAAAACTAGTTTATAATGAAAATAGCGTATGTTTCCTCATAATATCAGCAATCTCCCAGTGAAATTCCTGTCGAAATCGGTTCAGCTGACTCAAAGATTACTTGCAACGAACAGACAGACGAACAAAAAGTCGTTTGTACCGTATATACTCGTATATTCACATGTAGACATTAAAATGCTATAATTTTGATATTACAAACAGACACTCCAGTTTTATTTATGTGTGTAGATTTTTACTTTATTCATTACCGAATAATG
>DWJK01006458.1:0-10463 GCA_018248815.1 Croniades pieria auraria | reverse complement strand
TACGGCCTTAACCCTCTCAATATGGGAGGAGACCCATATTCCAACAGTGGAATGTTAATGAGTCGATTATTATTATTATTTTTTTTACAACATTAAATTGACTGCAACCGAATCGTTACATATTACTAATTTTGAATTTGGAATAGACTGCCTCGTTGGTCGAGTGGTTGCAAGAACAACTGCCGATCGGGATGTCTTGGGTTCAAATCCCGGGTCGTGTACTATTGGATTTTTCTAATTTAGAATTTCTAGTAGTGACTCAGAGTCTGGATCTGTGCCCGGTGTATAGCATTAGGCTCACCACCTATTCTATAGGACTTAAACGTGACTGGTGAAACGTGGGAGTGTACTACACTCCCCTGCCTACCCCTTCGAGGATTACAGGCGTATTGTTACGTTTTTTTTTTTAATTTGGAGTAATGTTATAGTATTTTATATCCTACATTTATCATTTTGTAAAACCAATTACAATTCTCTTGAGATTATTCTAGGTTGCACACAGTCTTAGTATTATTATATTTAAAGAGAGAATTCCCTATCTTTTACAGTTATCTATCTTTTATTAAGTAAAACTATAAAAGCTTATTTACAGAGCGCTCGAATTTGGGTTGCGGGGTAGTGCTCTCAGTCCGTGACACGACCTCAACGTGACTTAGGAAAGCTATACTCGGCTCGGAGAACTTATCTCTTGTATTTGTTCTATTTTTGCGGCTACCCTCAACTTTAATCATCGAAACTTTCTAGGCCACACGTTGGTGTAATAAACACTCATTTATTTCTGAAAACGAGTGATCTTTTTTATTTATTTATTCGTATGACAGCTTGAATTAAGGGGTACAAGGGCGCACTTAATGCCTTATTGCGCTCTTTCCCAGTCAACCCTGGGCGATAGAGAAAGCCTGTGGTAAGGGCAAACTTCACTTTAGTAATAACTAAACCAACATCTCTATACACAGATATACATATAATTAATATATATGCATATGTATATTAACACACCATTTACTTATATGTACGAGACTGTCTCGTTGGTCGATTGGTTGCAACCGCCACTGCGAATCAACAAGTCTTGGGTTTGATTCTCAGGCCGGATACAATTGACTTTTCCTAGTTTCGATTTTCTGGCAGAAATTTCTAGAAGGAGCTCGGAATTTGTATCTGTGCCCGTTGTACTGCAATAGGCTTACCACCTATTAAATGGTGGAAAAGTGGGAGTGTACTACACTTCCCTGCCTACCTCTTCTGGGATTGTTACGTTTTTTATACGTACGAGTACATTAATATACAAAGAACTTCATCACAATAAATACATAACACAATTCAAGTGGAGAAAATAGGAACTCTTAAATCAGCTTCGTATTCACCCAGATATATATCATAATGAGTATTGGAAGACCATTTTCTCAGAGATTTTTCCTTTTTCTGTCCTTTTGAAAGAACACGCCATTACATCTGAACAGTTTGCTACATTACAATGTTTTTTAGCGTCGCAACACATTCGTTTCGGACCGTTTCTAGTCAGCCCTTTTGCTAGGCGATAGAATAAATGGGATTTTATTTTTCTTATCATCCTGATCGATACTTACTTTTACAGAAGAGAAGAATCTTAATTAAAATTCTTCTGTGCTGTGTTTTATAATCATTTTTTATTCAATCTAACTTACCAGTAAAATAACTGTGTAAACAAGTTGGATTGTTCAGAAAGTAAATATACCTCAGAATTAATATTTAATGTATACATTTATTTATACATATTATACCTATAATTAATAATTGTCTAATTATTTTTTAAACTTGGAATATTTTCAAAATAGTGAGCTTTTTATTTATTGTAAGCTTTTTATTTTTAAAATATATCTTTTGTGTTTTTTATATTAATCTTAACATTTAAAATTTAATGTGCAACTAAATATGTGTCTGTATATTATATTTTAATACTCGAATTTAACTTTGATTTTATATAATCGTTAATGTATGTACATATTGATATTATGTAAATTCATAATGATATTTATCCGAAATGACATTTTAAATTATTCTGATAAAACAATTCTATATCGTTTAAAAAACAGAACAGATATGTACATGTATTGTTTTTTATGTACGAAACTAGCAATAGTCAGAATGGAGTAGGATTCACATATTAAGTTAAATTTCGCGGGCTTTAGAGAGCAACGTCTGCTACAACCGAACGTAAATTTTCTTCTACTAATAGACGGTCGCGGAAGTAAAATGCTAAATCTTTATATATAAAAACCTCGTGTCACGCTGTTTGTCCGGGCTAATCCCCGAATCTACTGGACCGATTTTAATGAAATTTCCCACAGATATCTAACTTTATGAAACTCAAAATACAGGCTATATTTTATTTCGATTAATGACCGCGATATTTTTATTGCAAGATTATTTTTTTTATGTAACAAATAATTATAATATTGATTAATTTTATAAGTTTCCAACAGATGGCGGTGTTAGCTAATCTGTTGATAACACCCCTAACTTAGTTAACAAAGTAGATGGCGCTGCGTTTCGATTACTAACTAGGATGCCACAATTTGTTTCCACCTGTTCATTTATTTACGTTTATTCACACATGCTATACGTACTCGTATATAAGTTATAGAAGTATTTATTCATTTTTATTAATTTTTTCGTTATCATAAAGCTGTGTAACATTTTCTTTACTGTCTTTAATAAAAGCAAGAATATATTTAATTATTTTTTTCGTTCATTCATTATTTCTTTAAGATTTGAATTCTAACGTAATATTTTTTAAAACCTTTATAACAACCACAGCAACGCATGCCCGGTCAGCTAGTGTAATTGCATAATTCACCATGATTTAGGAAAATACTACTTTTATTGGGTCAAAATGCGATATATTTATCTTACTAATTAATTTTAACTTTTTCCATCATAATTTTTTCATCTTACTTTTCATCTAATACTTTTTGGAACGTAAACTATGTTTCATTGGACAGTAATTAAATTTTATGCATTTCTAAAGCATTGATAAAGCATCGGTATAATAAGGCCTTTACCTATCAATTTGTGGTTCGTCAAAGTGGCCGCTTTGAACTAATTTTGGAGTAGATCTGTAAATTCAATTTGATGGTTTTTATTGCCATGACGACTTCAGTGAGTAAATTAAGTACTTTAATAAAATACATGAACATACAATCAAAATATTACATTTTTGCTAATGAATAGCAACACTTTAAGGAAAATAATTGTAAGCAAGTTTCTTGTTACTTCAATTAAATTTTAAGTATTCATTTACCGAGACGTAAATACGACCTGGTAGACGTATGCCTCGTTTTCAGACCTCGTGAAAATGTTATTACCGTCGTTTGAATCCTCAGTATACGCTTTACACCTCGTCATAAAGCCTTTTGAAATCTCGCGAGTCTCATTTGGCGAGTTTTGGTTCGTTACAGTTGATACTTGACAGGAGATATTTTACAACTGTTGCAATATGTACAATATCTATCTAAGTATTATCATATGCCCACCACATAACAGGCCTGGATTGATGATATAATAATTATAAATTATATATCTACGTGTGATTATTTTGTTTTTAATTGATTTCTGTTATAGAGACACCTCGTTATTGTATTAACATAACAAAATAATTTCGGAAAAAAAAAAGTAACATCGCGCCTGTAATCTCCAAAAAGTTAGGCAAAGGAATGAAGTCCGCTCCCACGGTTCACCAGTTATGTTTACGTCCCATGGAATAGGTGATGAGCTTATTGCCATACACCGGGCACGGATTCAGACTGATTCAGACTCCGAATCACTACTATAAATCCTAAATAAGAAAAATCCAATAGTACCCGACCCGGAATTTGAACCCTGGACCTCGCGATAGGCAGTCACGCTAGCAACCACTCGACCAACGAGGCAGTCTAATATAATAAAATAATTATAGTATACTAATTTCTTGAATAAAATTCAACCAGCACTGCTCCCCTCTTAATTACTTTCAGCTTGTTCAATTACTCGGACCCGATCAAAGGGTGGCCTTTCATAATCCACCACTTTGTTTCATTTCGTTTTATTGCTCGTTCCCTGACAATTTCTTTTTTCTGTAAAAGAAATAATTGCTTCAAGAGTTGTAGTGTTCTCACCATGAATATAACGACCACAGAGAATTTAAATTCTTATAAGCATATGGATAGTCCTTCTCAAAACATGTTAGTATTTCATGACAAGGCTCACCACCTACTCCATGGGACTTAAGCGTAACTGGTGAAACGTGGGAGTGTATTACACTGCACTGCCTACCCTTTCGGAGATTACAGGCGTGATGCAAAATTTTTTTTTTCCTTAGTATTTCTCGACTCTTAAAATTTTTGGAAGAATATTAACCGTTAAAGAGGTCCTGATTGCAATACAATATAATACGGTAAAGCTATTATCAAATTTATTGATATGAAAAACGAGGTCTGCTGGCTTTGAAATTCGATGGAAACAATTAAAAATTAAGGAAACCCAGTTACCCGGTCATAATAAAAGATTTTGATTTTCCGGTCATAATAAAAGTTCTTTAGGAATTAAGGTTGCTTTAAGAGATAAAAGAAATTTTCGGTTTCCTGCCTAATATACATATAACATTCCCATAAGAGAAATTGAATCAGTAAAAATATGTATATTGAATCAGTAAAAATATGTATATATATTATTTGTTTCTTAAACTTTTTAAAAACAATTAGCTTAAAAGCTTAAAACATATGCGACAAATCGGTTTCGCATTCATCGGTGTTATGTAGATGATGAAATTTATTAAATTTTGGATTCTACATCAATCCATCTATTAAAAAATTAAATAAATCACAATTGAATAATCTATTAAAAAAATATTTTAAGAACATCACGCTATGATCATCAAGAGTAAATATAGGAAAAAATAGCTGTGACCGCGACCTCGTACGCGTAGATTTCGTAAGATTGAAAAAATAAATTACCATAACTGCTTTATTCGTTAACCGATTTAAATGAAAAAAACACTAAATGTTAAGTGAAGCCCATCACAATATAATCCTGAAAACTGCATTCAAATCGGATTAGCGATTTCTGAGATTAGCGTGTACAAACATACAGACATACAGACAAACAGACAAAATGAAAAAATATTTTTTTGGGTTCTCTTGCGTATACAGAGGACCCCATTATGAATTTTTAAATAAATATGCCATTTAGGTACAGACGGCGATCAGTTACAGTTTTATTATATGTGTAGATGAGAAAAATGTCAGATTAAGAGACAAATACGTAATTTGATCTTGGATAAGAATCTATGGTTACAGAAATAAAAGCCAACGACTTAAACTAACAAGTTTTGAGAACCTATTATAAATTTCTAAGTCATAACTTGGCAAGGATGAGATAGCTTTAGCATTTAGACATTGAGCTTACTGACATTTAAATAAAGAATACATGATATTTTTAAAAACAAAAAGCAAACAACATAATGGTGATAACAGTTTCAATTAAAAAACATTTTAACACAAAATGTTCGCTGAAACTTAAATCTGCTAGACTAATAAAATCGTCTGTATCATAATTACCATTAATATAATTTTTAGCTCGATAGTATTTTAGAAGCCAAAGAACAGAAACCATTGAGAAACCTAGCTTTTACAACCGAAACGAGCTTAATAACTGCGCATTGTGCTTCGTATGTGAAGTTTCATAGTTATATTTCAAAATACGTGCGACATCTGAAGTTATGCAGTGACTCGTGTTCCTGTACTACTGTACTCGGAGGAAATGGGCTAATTTAATATAAACAGACGGTTAATTGTTTAAAATAAACATTGAGTAATGCTAAGATTTTTTATGGACTTCAGGTTTCGTGACATGGCGTTGGGAACAGGAGGATAGGCGATGCGAGAGGCTGCTTTTTGCGATCCCTAACCCACATATCCATGGTGAAGATTATGGGCAAAAACCTGCTTTATTAGACGAAGCCTATATCCAGTGTTGGATTGAGACAGGTCGATGGTGTATTATGTGACCTTATGCAACATCTCAGCCCACAGTCACATTTTATAAAAAAAAAATGTTATTCGGAAAGCAAAATTTTGGTTTATCAATACTTTTCTAACTTTTTTTTTCTTTTCGGAGGTGTTCTGGAAACTTTATACTTAAAAAAGAGCCAAAGAAAGATGGTCCATCAAAAGTGACAACGACCCTGTCTCAACCATACGGTGATCATCACCTACAACATAATATGGTATATTCTTATGTCAGCTTCTACTGAAGAAAATCTTTGCAATGAAGTTTAAAGTTTAATATTTAATGTTTACAAAAAGATAACGTAAATAGATTGTGATTCGGTAGACTACCCCTAGACTAAGCTAGATGCAATCTGCCACCATCAAAAGCTAGTTTCATTCCTATGAAATTCATCTTTTCGTGATCCGTTCCCGCGTCTAGATACTGGAACAAACCATTTTCCATGGCAAATATTTAAAAACAGTTAGAGCCGAATATTCATATCACTGGTAACTAGATGAAAATTGTATTGCACCCCTAACTACATCTCAAGATGCTCGTTTGATAAATGTGCAGCTGTAACGCTCCCGCTGCTCATGAAAATTTTATCACATGCATTTAGGTTTCAGTCTTAGTATAATTTACAATTCAGTGTCAACGTGCTGATGAGTCAAAGAATAAAGGAATGAATGGCTAGAAAAAAAGGCTAGGCAGAGAAGTGTTATTAATCCCACGTTTTATAACTTACGTTTATGTCCCACAATGGAACAGTTGGTGAGCCTATTGCCTTGGCGCAGATTCAAACTCAGAACCACTACAACAAAATCTAAGTTAGAAAAATCTAATAATACCCGACCCGGGATTTGAACCCAAGACCTCCCCAGATCAGTAGTCGCCCTTACAACCAATCGACCAACGAGGCAATATACGAGTATAGTTAAAATAAAATATAAAATAAATTAGAAGACAAAATACGACAATAACGGCAAAGTAAGAAAATCTCAGTGCAATTACTAACGTAAGATCTTATATCCCCTTCCTTAATGACGCCAATATGTTCGTCCAATTTTCAATCAGAGCTCTTATATCCCCTACAGCTACTGTCTGCGACGTCTCGATATATCCTTTATCATGAGTAGTTCACCTAATAGGCGACGACCAGTACTTGCTGTGCAATGATATTAATTAACGTTTACAGGCATGAAATTCTGGGAGAAATATTTTCCTACTTGTCTGTGCAATGACAAACATTTTGTAAATTTTCTGTCTCTAAAAGGTAGTGAATTTGAATAAACGTCTGGAGCGTAATGCATTATTCTGTTTCAATCTGATTTGATGTGTCTGATAATCCATGGTGCCCGACCGAAGATTCGGTCTTGGTTTGTAACAATCACTAAAACACAAAAAGATTAATTAGAGATACACGCCTCTTGCAGTGTTAACACACAAAATGGGCCTTACGAGTACTCGAACAAGGCTTTACCAGGTGCGATTACTCTAAATCTCTTAATGTCAAACGAATGGGAAACACATAACAACAAAACAAAGCGAAGCAAAACAATCAAAATGGGATTAACGTAACGAAATTCATAAAAATTTCAAATCCCACGAGGAAATCGTATCAAAAGAGAGTATCCGAGAGAATACGAGAAAATCTTGGCTAGCTATGAACGTGGAGATATACCAATGTAGACGTATATCCGTATATCCCTTAAGAAAGACGTCCACGTCAACCTTCTTTTTTATTATCTCCCTGACCCTTGAAGATGAAGGCCGGAGCCGCCACGTCAATTGTTATCGATAGACAATAAACGTATTTTATCTTTCACTCGTATGCCTACATCCACTGTCTTCAGAAATCGTTTAATATATTTTGGAACCTATTGATGGGACACAAATATATGGACTCAATGGAATTTATTTCTGAACCTAAAGGGTTTTTATAGTTCTGCTACGATTTCATTCAAGATGTTAATCTATTCAAACGGTTTTTGGAAATAAAGATATATCCAATAATATATCCAAGGAATTAAAGATACACCAACAAATCTTATCACACTGATATCGAAAGTTACCATTGGTTATACATTAAAAATATAGACAAGTAAATATTTTAAATAAGACATTTTACATGGTCATAGCACAATCCCTGCTTTGTTTAGGACGAGGAGGCCGTAGCTGATAATGTCCAAAGACATGAGTTTCATATTTAGTTATTGGCAAGTATCTATCACTATAGTCCACTGATTATATTGTAATCATAAACATGCATACTAATACTTGAAATATGAATATCAGTTCAAACAATCTTAATATGCCTGAATAAGTGAAAAAGGGAATCTAGGTAATGTAACGGGCGAGCATAATAACGAGAATATCATTGTGGATATAAGGAAAGTGATAATGGAGATTACTAAGGTAACTGAGAACAAGTAAAGCTGAGATCGTAGAGAATAATGCTTACTTTAATGTAATAGAGGGTAATTTCAGAATCCATTCCTTTTCATGTTACTTATCATCATAAAGATGTCGCAGGTCTCAGTAATCTAATAATTGGAATAATGATAGCAAGGTCATGGGTACTGTCTTTTAATAAAAATACTATAACAGCATTTTAAGTGTGTTTTTAAAAATCTGAAAGCCTCAAGCTTGTTAATCACTCTCAAAAAACTACATTAAAGCTACCTGTTTTATCGAAATAAATTTGTTAGAGATATCTCATTATCGAAAAAATAGTTTCCTTTTTAAAAATAACTTCTAAATCCATCAACCTAACGGATCAAAATTATCACCTATCTGATCGATTTTACGCAGAAGTCCTTTTCTCATACCTTAATAAAACCGCATCAAAAATACGCTATTTTTCATCCATTCATTAATTTGAGAAATATTGCTGTTGAAATGTTTCGTCCAAGATGTTTTTAAAATAACTTATAAATTATTCATCTGATACATGAAGCAAGAACAGCAGGAAATTCTAAGAATGCCTGCAGGTTCAATCGCTTGTTTTTGCGTAAATCTGCTGTACTGGTTCAGTGGTATATTAAAAAAACAGGAACGAAATGGTTAAATGCAATAACAAATATAATGGAAAATGACTTAATGAAACAAGATAGGAAATCTGAAATTCAAATCCCTAGAACAATTTAACTTCTGTCAATTCTAATAATTTAGAGATAATCCGTTTTATAAATTCCATTATTACTCAGCCAAGAAACCGCGGATTTCACATTAAAGTGAGAATATTCATAGTGCAGTACGACTCCGATCTTGAAGTCTATTAGGATTAATTTCCAGAGACAAGGGACTTCAAAGTTATGCACTCGTAGTAGGTGGAACTGCATAATAGTATTCTAGACATAAAAGAAATATTTTAATAGAAACCATTCAACCCAAAAACACCACGTGTAATAAAAGCATGGTATGAGAATCCAACAGACACAGTAGCTACAAAAACCGTTAAATAATAATAGCAATATGATTCATAGACATTATGAAATTTAACGTTAATAATAATTTTAATAATGATTAAGAACGAAATTCAGTAAAAGCTATGATTCGAAAGAAAATAACAATTCTGATTTTGGATGTCAAATCCACATGAGTGAAATTAATTGAATTGGAATTAATTGAATTGGAATTAATTGAAGGTTAAAGCTATCTGGATTATTACTGTTCATAAAAATACCAAGAAAATAGCTGTAAACAATTTACGATCCTAGAAGAATAAACTAGTGAAGTTGAATCGTCCCCAACAGTATAAATAAAAGAAAGAATAGATCTATTTAGTATCAACAATAAAGCTCCCAGCGTGAATCCATTTTGTAACCCGAGTTTTTCTTAGAGAATCTTCCAGAATGTCGGTTCCATTATTTTGAATGGTCTTTGAGAATAACAAGGTAAAATAAAAATATGTTACAAAATTCTTATAATAATAATAATAATTGACCCATTTATCATTCCACTGTTGGAACATAGGTCTCCTCTCATATTGAGAGAGTTAAGGCCGTAGTCTGCCACGCTGGCCAAGTGCAGGTTGGCGGACTACACACACCTTAGAATTATTTTTTTTTTATAAATTCTAAGGTGTGCAGGTTTCCTCACGATGTTTTCCTTCACTGTTAGCAAGTTACATTTAAATTTAAAACGCACTTTTGTAAAGAGGTGCGCGCCATGGATTTGAGCCCAACCCCTCTGGAGTGAGAGCCTGAATTTTTAACCACTAGGCTATCACTGCTTTCTTCTTCAAAATTCTTAAACGTATGTATTATAGTCTACATGTCGATAGTCACTCATGGTGTAAAAGCAACTTTTTATTTATTTCACGGTACCTATGTTTCCTTAATATTTACATAATTATTTATCATCATAAGCCTATCTTATTCCACTGCTGGACATAGGTCTCCCCCAATGAGCGCCATCGCGCCCTGTCCTCGGCTTGTCGCATCCAGCATCTGCCT
>DWJK01006457.1:0-10464 GCA_018248815.1 Croniades pieria auraria | reverse complement strand
ATTGGAAGTGTCAAATAGGGCGAGCGTATGTCTGACGGACCGTGCAAAATGATAATTAAGAGAATCTGCTCAGTCATCGTTAATGCGATAGCCGGGCGCATGGAAATTTTAATAGCGCACTATTTATAACAATGCCCGCAGTCGATGCCTTCCATTAAATTTAATACTGACGCTGAAAATGTAAATGTGATATGAGACCCATCAAACTGTAATTAAACTTCTGAACATTATCACCAATTATTTTAGAAGTGTTGTCTTTCCGCCATAGTTTTTTTTCTATCCAGTAATAGATATATTTTTATGACATTTATAAGACAAATGCGTTTAAAAAGATTTTTTTTATTTATTTCACAGATGTAATACGAGATTTCAAAGTTCATACTATGTATATTATTGCCAAACAGTAATTTCTGTCAAAATATGTGTACTTCATTTGGCAAGATATATACTTATTTTAATTATTACTGGTACCCCTGTTACAACTGTTTGTATGAACGTAAGATGGATAGATAGTATCGATATCAATGGAAACATTGGTATGTGTCCGTAATGTTTACAAGGATTTTAAACTACTACGTTTTATAATAACAAACGATTATGTACGATTCCTTGTAGAGCGTCAATCCCCACAATGAACTGCCCGAACCGAAGTATGTATGTACATGTACAGGGTTTTACAACAAGGACGGGTTGATTTTGACAGCTTGTGACGGCCATATTGTTTCTTATACTTTCTGTCAAAATATCGTCTTTTAATCAGTCACTAAAGACAAATCATCATGGCTAGTTATAGCGTCGAGCAGCATGTGCAAATGATTATTAACTTTATTAACAAAATGCGTGTTCTCTTGTAACAAAGTTTTTATGGGGTACATGGTCGTCTTTCCAAGTCGACTATTCAACGTTTGGTGGCAAAATTCGAGTCCACCGGCTCAGTAAACAATCAGCCAATACCCGTAAGTTAACGAAACGCAAGATCTGCAGAAAACATCGCCGCTGTTCGTGAGAGTGTGCGACAGAATCCGAGGCAGTCAATTCCACATCGCTCACAAGAACTTGGCCTGTCGCAGACCACAACATGGCGAATTTTGCGTCGTGATTTGGGCCTGCATCCATACAAAATTCAATTAACCCAGAAACTGAAACCAAACGACCATAGGCAGCGTCATTCCTTCCATCGACCCGCCCTTAATGGAAAACCCTATAGTATATAGTAATAAAAATATAGGTATATAGTGTCTAAATATTTACAATAAAAGCATAAAATGTTAACGTTAAATAAAAGTACCTTTTTTGTTTAAGGTGAAGGCTCCCGCTTATTACATGGGTGGTCCCGCGCCGAGCACTCTGCCGCGCGGTGGATCGGTGCTTCGCGCTTACTCTCCCGCCGCACCACCAGTGCCAGCCGATCGTGGCAAGACTCTGCCAGCACCAGGTAAGCACCAGCGTAATGTGTTTTTTTAACGTATTTAGATAGTACATGCTGAACACAGTATACCCATATGGTCAATAGATCCAGCGTCATAACAAAATCATCTATCATAAAAGTTATTCAACCATACGGGGTAAAGTCGTACAATCACCAAAGCACCGTACGGTACGGGTGTGTTAGGGTCATGTGCATTAGGTACAACAAGGTGTGTGTCTAGGTCCATCAGTGCCGAGAAAGCCGATGCGCTCGTACGGACACGGTGGTGGCTCCGAACGCTGTTTCCCCTTCAGTGTCGAATGTCCCCGAAGCGCCGACCAACTCTACACCATCCCTGGTAACCAGAACGTCGTGCTTGAAAAATGTTACTTTCGCTTCCATGACTTGATTTGCTTAACGCTTAATGTCGTGGTAAAGTCCGTGTTGTAACTAACATTTTCTCTACACTCGCCTTTAAATTACAACAAACGAACGTTGAAACGAATAATACATATACGATGTTAACATTTTTTACTATTCTCATATTGTATGGTTTTCCCTTATGCTTATTTGTTAAAAATGCTAATTACATAGTCTTAATGATATATGACTACGAGGCATATCGTACCATTTAACTTTTAAGGTTGATAGCGCTGCACATCCACATCAAGCGTGCATAACAAACAATTACATTATAATGTCCCCCTGCATGCTGTTTCGTATTAAAAAGGTTCGCTTATATCTAAACTACTCAAATATTTATGTACTGTGTGTACATGGGGAAGTCCAAAAGATTCCGGTTTGATTTCATGTTTTGCCAATATGCGAATATTTAGCTTACCGTTAAACAAACACTAAATGCCATCGTCGCTATTATTGAAACACGCAGTTGTGTCAACGGATTTGTTAAATAATTCACGTGATTTGACAAGTAAAATTTATGTTAATTCAAAATGTAGGACTGACATTACCGTCGTTGAATTAATTCACAATGTAATTACCTCTAACTAATAGCATTCTTCCCTATAAAGTTTTATTTTACACCATCTTTGTCTTATTAATTATTGCTTGTATTTCGCTTTGCCTCAACAAGAAAGTCATTTTAATATCTTATATCCCTCTCTTAGTAATTTTTTAAAATAATTGTTTCAAAATTTTACACGCTACAGATTTTGAGGAATATCATTTTTTTATTTATCATCCGAATTTATCATACATGAGATTTCACTGAATCCACTCAGTGACTTGTGGACTCCAGCTAGGTGGAGTGACGATATACCCAAAGTGGTCGGCAGTGGTTGGATACGAAAAACTGAAGATCGAGCTCAGTGGCGTGCCATTGGAGAGGCCTATGTCCAGCAGGGGACGGGAGCAGGCTGATGATGATGATGATAATGAATCTTAAGTATGTACATGACGATTGCTTGCAGTGCATGCGGGGGAAGGTTACATGTCGTCGCCGGAGCGTGCTCCGCCTCGTGGCCCGTATGAAGACCCGTACTATACGCAGTTTTTGGGGCCTTCCACCAGCCGCGCGAACATCGCCCCCGTCATCGACGAAGAAGCCGGGTAAGATTACAACGAACTGTTTTCTAATCAGAAGTTTTCACATCTGAATTCAACACTGCACGTAACCGAAATTGAAAGCTTACTCACATCGTTATAGTCATTATATGCACAGGCGGTAACTAAAATATTGCAGTGTTAACTTGTCAACAGTGTTCAAGAATATTTAAATAGGAACAAAATTCGCTACTGAATGCGATGTTGTAAAATTTGTCATTATACGATTATTTTTTCTCTAGCGATGGCGTAATAATAGATGACGCTTACGGGGTCTACCCTATCACGACGGCCCCGCGCCCCATGGGTCGTCCTCCGTACGATGCCAGGTATCTGAAACTGATGTAAAACTGAAACAAGGCCGTACTATGCTCGTACTCGTTCTTATAAATTTGACTTTCCATTTGAGTCTTACACTGTTATGACTTGAACATTAATCTATTAAATATTCTAGAACAAAATCAGTAATAAAACGGAAAGTAAAATATAATAAATATAAACTTAAATAAAATATAATTCGATCGGTATGCCATGCGATATTGTGGCCACAATGTTTGGAGCCCCGCGACCCACAATTTCAGCCATTTGCGATTTTCTTATTTATTAGCTGAGGTAGACAACTACACGATTTTTTTTTTAACCATGTGTGATTACACGTTTGTACGCTTTTTAACTTTGCGTGCGCCTGCTTGCGCTCTTGTAGATTGGGCCAGGTGGAGGAAATGCAGCGCCTCCGGGTCGAAAAAATGGAGCGCCAATTGGCCAATTTGACTGGTCTCGTGCAGCAAGCGTTGCAAGTGCCGGTCAGCACGGCTGCTCCAGCTGCCGCTCCGCGGACCGAGTTCCCCGCGTACAATGCCAGGCCATTGACTCAGGGTATGTTTACTTTTACTTAAACTGGTACTGATGTTATTTTCAGATGTCAACCTCGGCAAGAAGCATAACAAATTTGTTTCTTCCACCTGCTATCTAACTGCTACTTCGCCTTTTCGATAAATATATAATTGGCCATTAAGTTTATGTTGAAAAGTAGTTTATGTCTCGTGCAAGCATTAATTTTGAATGTTGTAAGACTCTGTTAAAAATTCTGACAACAACACTGTTTAATGTAGAAAGCTAAAAACGAAATGAATTTCCCACACTCAGATGCCGTGCGATTTGCCAGCCACGAGAGACCCCCCAAATTAGGGAAAGACAGATTTCGTAAGTGTAATTGTACGCGGTCCAAATTTTTTGCTAAATGCATTGCTAATGTCCATAAATTGTGAAACAGGTATGTCTAATTTAAATATATACACATAATGAAATACTGTATCCTAAATATTGAACCTATATTTGACTTATATTAATTTATTTCGTCTGACAACTTGCGGGTCACGTGGTTAAGTGAGCCCAGTCGCGAGCGTGCAATTCACACAGGAGAAAGACAAAACCGCAAATAGTAGGTTCTCCGCCTACGTATTAGCAAGCGAGTAAGTGTGAAGACCTAGAAGTAACCTCTTCCGCACCTTATGGAATGCTGTGGGGGGAAAGTGGCTTTCACCGCGTTACAAAAGACGTACATCATGTATAAAGGCCATGGTTATAGTGAAATGTTCCCAAGTATCAAAATTAACATTCGCGATGCATTATGCAGTGTCCATACATTATTATTATCACGCAGACAGCTTGCTTGCCAACTTGTGAGGATTTTATCGATTATTTCAGCTACTTTTAAATGACCATTGTTTGACAATTTATTTTCTATCGAATGCCCATTTCCACATTCTCATTGAACAGTATTTCCTTCGTCGAGTATTTGAATATAGATTCTTACTGTTGTACATATAGCACATTACTGTAAATTTTCAGTTTTTTGTCCATCGGAATAAGGTTTGTATTCGAACGTAATTATTGTCACACTTGACCGTCAGCTGTTTCAAAAAAATGAATATTGTCAAGTGAATATTGTATAATATTTCAGGGCAATGCATTTTCTTATGTATATACGAGTATTAAATTTCATTATCGGGGTAACATCCCGTTTCAACCGTTATACATTCTGTTTTTCACTTTGTAATGTGACAATCACTTTTCCTTTAGTCTCACTGTCACAACGCGATTGTGGGTTTGCAGACTGTACACTCACTTCACCACTCTCGCACTGATACTACATCTACATTCAGTAGTTACATTTTTTAATGTTTCCATATAATTTTATACAATCGTTTCAAATGCCATATGCCATTTGTATTTTGGTCTACATTTTTCATTTCAATATGTATGTACATTTTACTTTTCAATTATAGTCTCTTATGTTCTAAAATTTCAATTGATTCGATACTTGCAAAACTGGTCCTTTTGGTAAAAAAACCTTACAATGTTATCCAACTTTACCTCAGAATTTAGCACTTATCTGTTATAGCAACGCATTGAATTGCACTTGTAAACTGAGATGAAAGGGTGTAACAGACAAACTGCATGTATGCTCGGCCTTACATTGTTACATGGGTACATCTATAAAACTAACAGTGTCATTGCAGATAAATCAACATTTATTGTTGGAAAAAAAAAGCTCATTACATTGACCTGAACATAATGATTGAAAATCTTTCATCCTTTTTGTTAATTTCTGCGTTTACATTAATTTTCTCTCTGTTATTGCGGTACGTACTATGAAAATCCAATTAGTTTTTCTACACCATCAAAGATCCGTTGTAATCTTAGAAATATCCACGAATTTTGTGTAAAAAAATCTGTTCTCGGCAGTAATTATTTCTACTAAACAACGTCGAATTTGGTTTTCGACCAAATAGAGCAGAAACAGTATCAGGCACATTTTGTAATTTTTGTGAATAAATATTAGTTTAGAGAATTCTCCATCCATTTTTTACTTTGATTACCCAAACAACCATAGATTGTGTTCGTTGAATAAGATAAATGAAAATTAAATATCTCGTATGGTAACATGACTGAGATATATTTTGGCCGCTTCTTAGGAGTTTTAGTGTTTATTAACTGCAGCTTGCAGTTCCTTAACACAGTATCTGCGATTGCACATACTTAACTGATACGAAAAATAATATTTTATTTCAGAAAAATCTGTGTCTTTTGAGAAATCGGTATCCTTTAGCGATGACCCCCCCGACATGAACTCTCCTAAACAACATTCGCCTCAACATTCAGGTATGCAATTAAATATTGTTTAATTTATTAACGAATCTACCGATACTAAGGAAGACAAATTCTAATTTATTAAGTCGTGCAACTAAATTTATTAGTCGCACAATGCCCGTTAGGTATACTACACAAAGGCAACATTTTGAACAGGTGAAGCAATCGATATTTCATGTTTTAAACATTCGTTACGCTCTTTACGTTTTGTCATTGTTCCGTGAATATGATATTTATTAATGTAATATCTGTATATATTTTTTTCTCTCTGCACTATTTATGCTCACTCTTCGTTTGTCCTCCGTTCATTTTGGTGGTATTGATCTGTTGTTTCTGTTTTTTGTCTTTAAATTTTCATACCATGAAATATCCTTAACTACATATTAATTACAAGCGGATTATTACAATTACAAGCGCGTTGGATATATTCCCAAATTAATATAACGAAACCGATTTTATTGCTTTCCAAATAGAACACTCAGAAGGGGTTAAATTAAACGACTAATTTAATCATATGTATATGCGCACATATAAGTGTCCAGTCTTCGGACAAACGTATACGTTCAATGACTCCTGTGTACATATTTATTACCAAAAATCTATATAGTTAGTACGTGACGAACAACACGTGTAGTACATACATTACGCGAAAATGTTACTAACGTCGCGCGCATACTTCACATAATATTATGATAAGCTCATATGAAACGTATTCTAGTTGGCACTAACTTTACGAAGCCTACGATGTATTATACTTCGCATAAAAAAGGGTATTATAAATATGATGGTGGAAAAACCGAATGCATATCATGCATCCCCACGTCCATTAATACAACCACGTGTGGTATGTTCTACTAAGTTATTGTGACAAAAGTAATAAACCTTTGAATTAAATTATTTAGAAGTGTAACTTTTATCTGCGTCATATCATATCACGGAAACGCCTCGTCGGCGTTGAGAAAGCCAACCGACAAACTCTGATCGGCGTCTTTAATAGTTATTCAAATAGTTCGCGATTAGTTATCGGCCATCGGAGACTGATCGCTTTACAATAACTTCTTTCTTAAAGTTCTAGTGAAGCAAGTATCTAAACGCCATCAAAACTTACCAATGAAGAAATTTAGTTATTGAAAAGTTTTCTATATTGTGTATGTATAGTCAATTTTCTATATTTAAAAAAATTCTATATGTGCCTAAAAAATATTGTTTTTCAGGCACAATGATATATAAAAATATACGTACAAATAGAGAAAAGGAAGTCTAAAAAATCTATTGTATTGTTCCTGTATGAAATATTTGTAATAACGATAACAAAAGATCTTTGACAATAGGGTCTCGAAGAAAACAAGTACTTCTGTTGACTTTTATAATAATTTTTTTATGACACAATAACAATTATGTTTATTAGCACTGTAACATAATTAAATGTGCTTTGGATTATAATGTTATTATGGCCGTTAATTTAGTAGAATATACCATATAAAATTGTACCAATAATCGTTTGTATACCATACATACCACAATCCTTTGCTCGCAATTTGTATGACTATATATATATATATATATATATATATATATATATACATATATAAGATTGGGAATGAAATTATATTGATTCACAATGATCATTCTATTTACAGAAATTAAAAAATCAATATAATTATGATATTGGTGTCTTAAAAAATCCTATTTTCTTAATTTGAATTCTTTCACGAAATCTGTAATTTGATTCTCAATTCAAATGAATATACAGCTGTGATACTATTTCTACACTGTCGTAGTTAATATCATAACCATACTCATAATTCTTGTATTTGGTTTCTTTCCGCTTCCTTCTTTGCCATAACAAGCCGATACAAAGCCAACAAAACCGGCAATAAAATCTTCAACATTGCCGAGGACCTCGTCTCAAGGTAAAGTATAATATTCGTCCGAAACGACATATATTGGTAAGAGAATTATTTTACAATATTACGCTTACGAAACGATATGTCATGACGGTGACTACACCAACATGTTTCCAACAGTACAATGTTCTACGGATATCTTTGCTTGTAAATTAAAGATTTTAAACTTCAAGAATATGGGAACACTATCTGGGGTAGTTTTTGCATTATTGACCACAATACATTAATTTGATATTTTACGTGCATTAAGTTAATATTTTACGTAATTATCTTGAAAATTAGAATACTAATGCTTGATTTTGTTTAATTAAAAGCAAGGTTAGGATACAATCTATACATAGACGTGGAACGGAGCAATTTTTCCTTAAACATCGCTTGCCAAATTAAATCGGAATTTTTCTTTTAAAACTATCATAATATTTTTCATTACCGTTAACTCTTTTATCGGTCCTCTGCTGGATACATGTATCTTGTGCGTCGAGTTGTGCATGTTAAATGTAAAGGGTTCCAGTCACCGACTTCCCTACTCTAGCCAAGTGTGATTTGGCAGCAGATCGAGCCGTAAAACGAATTACATCGATATCCCTAGAATATTTTGGATGAATGTTTCATATAAAGAATTAGGTATATTACCGTATGTACTTGTCTCTCGAGATATTCTAGTAATTGCTTAATACGTATCATATTGCTCTACTAATCAGAACAAGGATTTAAATATACTTTATCCTATATCCTAACAAGCTTACTACCATTCGTACGAGGATAAATGTAGTGGACGGAATTGGATGATAACATAATTACGTTGATTTAACAGAGCGGGACCGGCTCAAGCCGGCACCACCGCCTAAGCCGGCCGGTTTGGGCGCGCAGCCGAATGCTATGGCCCCACAAAGGACTTATCAGCTCAACGTTACACCAGATTTCTTCAACCAAATGCGCAGTCTGTTGAAGCAAAGTCGCGATCTTAGAATTGAGGTAAACTGTGCAAATGTTTCTTGTCACATCCGTGAGCTGATGACAAAGATGTTAGCCTATTGCGAATTGCCTAAGCAGCATTTGCGAGATATGTTCGTGGCGCCGAAGGTTAAAGATGAAGCTAAAATTCGTCGTGTAAGTGTGTATGTTAATTTAATTCGCAGACCAGGAATTTGCGTCGTTCCACTTTGTCACACGCCATGCAGATGAGGCAGTTGATGGCTGACACAATCGTCAAGATAGGAACTCTATCGGCTTCATTCTCTGAAGAGAACCCAGAGTCGGTAAGTCAAAGCAAATTCATCGTTGATTACATAACGTGATACGCTGAAATATTAACTGAATAATATCATAACAATTCTAGCAGCTGACGCGCGAGGAAGAAATTTACAGACAGGAAATGCTGCTGCTTGAAAATGACCTGTATGAGCTGGAGGCCACTGTAGAACGTCTTCGCGGTCAAGCTGCTAACAGGTACAAACTAAATATTTCCCTTCGGATAAACAAATTCATATTTAATATTCATTTCATGTTTAATTTACGAGTAAATATCTATTTGCATGTGATCAGTATTTCATACTAATCATTTAATGTTAAATGCTAACAATCTTTAAATATTTACAGAGAGACTCGCGTGAATATGGCAGACATTGAAAGAATTGCCATGGTTCTGTCGAAGAGCAGCAAGACTGTTGCTGATTGGAAGTTGAAATTCCCCATTCTACATGACACCATGAAAACTAAACTAACATCGGAGATGGAAAAGGTATGCCAATGAAACTGAAAATGTTTTGTAATCTTGACAATATTCTTAACCTTTAAAATTCCAGGTGGTGCGCAAGGAGAAAATGCTGGAAGACGAACCCGAGCGCCTGGAACTGGCTCTACGTCGTTGTAAAAAACTCACAGGAACTCTCGTCACTCTAAAGCGGTAAGTAGCCTTGCTTTGTTGGTCATATTCTACTCGTCATATTCTATTGCTTTGTACATGGTCTCGGATATTTGATAGTGTTCTTTGAAAACCATCGCAACACGGTATTACAGTCTCGCGTGCGTTCAAGAGCAGCGCTTGCCCCTCAACGACGGTCGCATATCGCCGGAATCATCGCAGAGCTCTTTTACTGCCGGCCCTTCTTCCGAGGAATGCAACTCTGATAACGTTTGCCAGTTGGCAACTTCTCACAACAAGGTAACAAATGCGAATATTATCGTCAACAAATACGTTATTATTACCATAGCATTTGGAGATACATCTACCAAAGTTGGTGGTCAAATAATTCCCACAGTCCATAAGCCCCTAGGCGCGGGCTATGAACATGTTCAACTTTTAATACTGAGCAAATCTTTGTGACATGAAACATGTGCTAATAATGAAAAAGTTTTTTTTACAGAATGATTTCGCAGGCATCTCCATTTTAGGATTTATCAATTTCAGAGGTGTATTTCGTATAAACAGAA
>DWJK01006456.1:0-10465 GCA_018248815.1 Croniades pieria auraria | reverse complement strand
TAATTAGATTAGTAATTGTATCATGTAATTTCTGTAAACAAATATGCATGACGGTTGATAGAGATAAATGTTCTATCAAAAAGTTACTTTAATAAATTCCATACGCTGCGGTCAAATCTGCCCTAATGGGAATTGAGCTTTAGTCTAGTGGTTGTAAGCGCGATCGCTGATCGTGAGGTCCCGTGTTCGATCCTCAGATCGGGCAAAGTATTATTCGGGTCGTATCAAATATTAGTGTTTTCGTATTCGAAATTCCTAGTGGTAGCAGTTTAATTTATAACTCGCTGTAAGGCTCGCCTCTTATTTCCTTAAAACGCATAACATAATTGGTAAAACGTACAACATTATTACACTCTTCTGCTTACCGTTTCTGAAAAATACAAGCGTGATTTTATGTAAATTAGAACTGTGTAAAGAAAAAATAATAAAACAAAACCATTTTACTTTAAAATATATTTTATTGCCTTGCGCTTCACATAACCTCAGCTTTTTCAACAAGTGCCAATTATTCCTAAAAATCACCATATTCTTGTCGATTAATTAAAAATAAATTACATAGAAGGAATGCATAGTTTGACCAGTAATTATAAATAAATATATCTAAATTATAAATTATTGTTTTTTATTTAAGTAAAGCTTTAAGAATGTGTTATAAAATGCATAGTCCCTTGAATATATGACTACTACTGATATTATTGTCATATTAATGATATGCTCTGAATTGGAAATAAGGTTCCTAACACAGTGAGTAAATCCAACATAGAGTAAGGTTCCTTACACACTATGTGAGAATAGCCATGGTGGTTTAAGGTGAGACCACACCAAGTAATATGTTATAAAATTATAAATATCTAACATGCTTGTGTTGTTTAACATGTTTTACAATACAATACAAAAATTCTTTATTGCACACCACATAAATTAAAAAATACAAAAAAAGTAAAGACAACAAAACAAGTGACCTAACAGTCCAATATAGGTAATTTTATGTCTACAATCGTTGATTTTTGTTCCATGGAGCTGCTTACAATGCTGTAAGACCTTGTTTTAAATCATGCTGTTGTCTATACCAAAAAACCATTCCAAAGAACTGTGCTCTATAGCGTTTTGTTACACAATTTGGACTCACTCTTGAATATACAAGAAGTCTCAACCAGTCTCATAGGAATTATGCAATATATCCTTTCCTCACAGCCACATTAGGCTTACTACACACGAGACATCATTATATGCAAGACATTTCCATCCTTACTGAGCACAAACATATTTAAGGCACGTGTTTTGTGAGAACAGGGCGAAATGATCTTTTGCAGTGGTGAGAGGAAATGATTTGTACTAACATTATTCAGTGTGGAGGTGGTTGATTTTTTTTATATGAACAAATATTCCTACGGAGACCTTTTCTTTCTTTTACAAAATTGTACATATTTTATCTAAGAATTACACCACATCCGGTAAATATATAGAATTGTATAGTTTTAGTCTTGTGTCTGTCACCAAAAAATTATAGTAAAAAACAGTGCTCCCGTCTTGATCCGTACGTTTTGTAGATTTTTAATTATACTAATTTTCTAGAAAAAGTGTTTAACTTATGTTAAATATAACGATATCACAATATGTCTTGAACTGTTGCTGCTTTGCCACTACGCCTTGGTGTACCCGTAGGTGTTGATTACTGCAATGAAGGAAAAATAATTTAAAAAAAATTATTTTTGTTGTTTCCTATATGCCGCAGCAAGCTTAACGCTTGCCATCAGCACGTTGACTGCCTCATTAGTTTAGTGGTTGCAAATATGAATGCTGATCTTGTTCAGGTTTTTCTAATTTGAAATTCTCAGCAGTAGCCAAGAGTTCGGATTTGTACTTGAAAAGGTCGGACCTCTAAAGAAAATGACTGAATAAAATTTATTTTTCACACTGAATAACAAATACCCAATAGAATAAATTTTACAAGTGATAGTTATAAAATCAACTGACCTTTAAATTCCTCGTTGCACAGCATGAGTAGCTCATACCACTGAGGTCCACTGACTCTTGGCAATGAAAGCGTGCCGCCATAGCAATCGGGCAGGCATTTGGGGCTGATGTGTTTATGGAGCAATTGTCTATCGGTACCCATAAACACTATTCTGGAGCGTAGCTTATCCTTAAGGAAGGGCTTGAACAGCTGGAACACCATGTTGAAGATGTACGGCTGGTTCACGATGTAGAAACCTTTCACTCGCAGCGGTATGCTTTCCTGGAAATATTACAATACGAAAATATTGAGAATTTTACTATTAAATGTTTCGTGAATAATACACATGATTAATATGTACCGCGAGGTCGCGACCTCACTGCAAGCGGCGGGAGCTCATGAGGAAAGACCTCGTATATGTCCGAAACTAGTCAGGCCATCCCGAAAAACGTACGTGAGTTAAGCCGGTACATAATAATCATTGAGAATTTTGCAAAAATTCTAAAACATGAGGTAAATGTTGTTGAGGTAATTGTTGCTTTTAAATAGCTACGGAAATAGTAGTTTTAAAGTCGATACCACAGATAATCTGAAATTAAATGGATACAATATTCACAGGACACCTTGTCAGGGTTTAGATAATATCAGAGATAATTTTTGACGTAAACGTATATATATTCGTTTATGTAGGAAAGGCATAACAACATAGTAAATTTAGATATTGTGATTGCACGTACATAGTGTTATGACTTATTTTTTAGATATTAAGATATGTTACAGGATTCCTATATCATGTTTTATCATATTTCGTATTCCACGTGCCATCCCGATATATTTTCGTTAGGTGGAAGAAAATCGACACGGTCACGTTATTAGTTACAGTGCCATCTAGTGCTACGTGGCTGCATTATTTAGGTCAACGTAAATGTGCAAAATTCTCTGACAACTTACAAATCAATGCATACAAAAACTTACGACTGCGGTTTTGCTGTTTTCTTAAATAAATACTCATGCGAATTAGCGTTTTTTCTCAGAAACTCTTACTTGATATTACCTACAATATTATTAACACGTTTTACATAATTATATGAACAAAATTATAGATGTTTCTTACCTGCAGCCAGTCGATAATTCTCTTGGCGAAGGAGGGCGTAAATTGCCACACTTGCTGCATGGAAAGTCCGTTCATGTCTAATATAACCACAGCACCACATATTTGTGTTTCTGGTTCCAGCATTGCTGCCTCCAGGAACAAGACGCAGCCTTTGAAGACTTCGTCCAATGTACATTTGTTGTGTTTCCAATTTTCTGCAAGGATTCGTTACTTTTTACATTTTCATTTATTTAACTTTTTAATACTAAATTTATTTTATTTTCTGATAGTTTGTTATTTATCCTATAATAGGCTTCCAGTTAAAAGTTTCAGACTACCATGAAAAAGAAAACAAAAGAAAACTAAATATATAAAAGGGAGGATACGGAGAAAAGTTTTCGTTATCATTTTGACACCTAAATTAATTTACAATAAAGAATATGAAAATATTTATAATTACGAATACTTTAATTTTACCAAAATAAAACAGATGTTAAACTAAACGTCATTAAAATTTACATAATCTTTGCGAAATGAATCCATAGCTGTATTTAATCCGGAAAGATTAACTTTTTTTTTCTCCAACTTCTGACAGGCAGTGTGTATCACAGATTAATATTTAATAATCGACGTACTGTCAATTACTTAATTAGGTGCATTGACACCTTATAATATTGACTTTTCGTTTTTAAGTTAAACATCACAGGATACGTAACAAGATAACGTTATTCGTAATTGGATGTAGACTTAACTACCGTAGTGAACTTTTTTTATATTGCATAATATTTCCGTTTTATCAGCCGTGTGTGACAGGCTCGACAAAAATAATTTGAAACGAGAAGTGAAAACGTGAAGTGGCAGTATTTATGAAATATATTTCATTTCGTGACTACAGTCTGTGACCGCAATGTAACATCTTTTTTCTCACATTTTAAATCGAGCGAGCATAATAATTATAATCAAAATTATTATATTGAAAGTATGGCAATATTTATTATGAACGCAAACAACATATGCAATAATATTCAAGACATACATACACAGGTCAATAACATTTAGTACTATCGGTTCGAGGACAAGAGCGCATCAGTCTAACAGGTTTTCGATAGTATGCCGCGCCTTATTCAAAATATGTACATAAAAAAAATTTTAGACAGCTAGACTTATAGAGGTATTATAGATAGAGTAGGGAAAACAAGACTGCCTGTAAGCGACAACGTCCGACGGTTAGAAAGAGAAACGATTGCGATACCCTATCTATCTCTTTCTCTCTATCTCACTACTGACGTATGGGCAGCAAAAAACAGTTTGTTTTTCAAATAATGAACTCACGCTAGCGCTACTTATTCGTGGGCGAGTAGAAACAGACAGATATCTAAGTAGCCTCATTCGCTTTCTCTTTTTTTCGCTGGAAACATTTTAGGCTGGCTCCCCTACTCTGCGTATAATAACTCTATGGCTAGACCTCAACAAAGCTATTTATATTTCACTAACGTCATAAAGCGACTTATAAATAGAACAAAGCAATCTATGCAACAATTTTTTTAATTAAAATACTGGTCGTTATGAAAAAGAAATACAAAGCAACCTAGGAACATTAATTGACAGATTACAAAAAAACAATAGGAATATGACACCACATTTCAAATTGACGTCCGTGAAGTTATTGTATGTACGCAAATAAAAAAAAAAACTTGGTATATAATTGACAGCTAAGTTCAAAGTTGAACATTTAAAAACCATAATATAGCAACACCATAACGTTTATTCCAACAAGACTTCATCGTTTAACTGGGTTATTCTACCAGATAGTGTAATGTTAAGTTGTGATTTAAGTCTCACAAGCTTTTTTGATGCGTACTTTGATATCAGATAATCATGTGCGTAAATGTCTTATGATATTTTTGCCGCCCCGAACGAACAGCAGGACACCTGAAGCTGTGCTCGTCGACGTCCAATTCGCATGACCTATAGTACTTAAGGGAGGCCTACCTTCAGCAGTAGACTGAGACAGCATGATAATGATTCCGTGAATGATTGTTATGGTTATAATAGAAATATTTATAATACTCACTGCCTAACTCTAGTATAAGTATACGTCGCCCCAGCTGGTCCCGGTTCGGTAGAACCGTCAGGATGTTTTGGTTGAACACATTCTGTTCTCGGCTCGGAATGAGTCCGTCGTACAGTTCGTGGTGCTTCACTTTAAAGTCATAGTACCTTTTTATCTGAAATTTTTTTAAAACATTATATTACAGCCCGCACTATCCGCCCTTCGGTACCAACTATAAAGAATAAATAAATAAATAAATATTTGATTCGCTATCGAGTATTTTAATGTACAATTCGAAATTGTTCATTGAGAATTAACTTTTTTCACATGAAGTATGGGCGTTAAAATGTTGTCTGTAAGTAGTAGTAGTTCTGTATGAAATTAAAATAATTTATTAACTGCGCGTTATGTATGATTTTTTATAAACATAAAAATAAAAAAAAACAATTTACAAAAAAAAAAATTGTATTTTTATTATCTTCAAGTAAAAACACTCGCTTGCTAAGCCAATTATATACTTGAGTTCATGTGTTGCCGCGTGAACACTGGGAAAATTAGTGTTAAGAATTGCAATTAAAAACTTACCAATTCATAAGAGCTCTCGGGATAAAACTTACAGGGCCTCAGGAACCTAATGAGCCAAGCGTCATTGTGCCAAGGGACGTGCAGTTTACTGTCCTCTGTGGGTAAAATAGACACGCATCAATCACGTGACGGGGTAGGCAGAGGAGTGTAAGGGGAAGTGTACTATATTAGTGCACTCCCACTCTTATACTGTAGTACTTCCCAACAGAGAATTTCTGTGTTTAAATTACGATTGTTTAGTTATTGTTTTGTTTACCTTATTATTGTAGACCTGCGCCAACATTTTCCCTTATTAATGTCGTCTCTTATAACAACTTATTCGTGGTAATACTTATATTTGCGAAAACAACTGTTGGTGTAAAATTATAGGGACAAGCCGTAATAAATATTTTTTTATTATATATAAAAAAACCTGTGTTAAAATTTATAAGGGGTCAAAAAGTTTCGCTAGAGTTCTGAATACGAATTTTGCTAACAGAAATAATAATAATTATTAAGTAATAGGAATTTTAATATCTGGTAACAATACGCGGGAAGACTGTCTGCCCTCATTGGTCCACTAGTTGCAACCGCAACTGTTAAATAAGAAGTCCGAGATACGATCGTAGGATCAGGCTAAACATTATCGAGTTACTTTAACTTCTGATGGGAATTTGAAATTAGAAAAACCCAAAGTGCCTCTGGGAAGTGACAGCTCAGAGTTGGGTATTAGGCTCACTGCCTATTCCACGGGAGAGTAAGATAACATGAAAAGTGGGAGTACCACATCCTTCTGCCTACCCTTGCGGGGCAATATAAGCGAGATGTTATGTAAAATTGGCGAGGTTGCACAACAATATACATTATAATATGTTACTATTTGCAATGACGTATTATACATTTTTCCCTATTGTAGTAGTTACATTAATCTTTAAATAATGATGATTATAACCGTAAATCATTACGTACATTGTGTACTAGTTATGCAATAAAAAAATTATTAATGAGTTTTTATGATTGACACAGTGAAATAACATAAATAAAAAAAAAAAATTATACCTAAAAACATCATGGATAATGGCGGGAAAGTGATTTTTTTAAACACTGAATTATAAAGAAATGAGAAGTTTAGACAATACAATTTGATTTTATAAAATTATCATAATATCAGTTGGTCAATAATATATCAAATTTTTTTTTGTTCGTTAATATACCAAGATTTACTGGTTGAACATATATTTACTTAAGACCAAGAGCTTATTGATTAAGGTAGGTGGTACTTATTTACGCTTTTTTCTTGTGTATTTTAAAAATATGCGAATGACGCCATACATTTGAAAAGAACATAAAATACGTTTATTTATACATCTAAATACAAATAATTACTTGCGTGTATAAATACAAACATGTTGGTGTGTATATAACAGTTATATGGATCGATATAATATATACAATATGTGAAGTTTAACAAATAATTCAATAATCGTAAATAAGAAAATGTGTCTTTAAAGAAAAAACCCGATTCGAAATTTAAAATTGGAAACTCATTTTTTAAAATTTTACACGACGTCTGAATATATAAATAGATATATAATAAAATTGATCCATAGATAACAGCTCAATAATGTCACTGTAACGTTATTCGTAAATATAGATAAGTAAAGATCTACATATATTGCTATCAGAAAATATGAAATTCAAATAGTTCATTCACTATAAGACACCTAATGAACGTCACACATCTGTTATCATTCATTCTTTCATCACCTTTGAGCGTTGGAAAATAACTGTCAAAAGAAAAAGCGGGCGGAAAATGAATCATGCATTCTACACGGAAAAACCCCATTTATGGCCAAAAACAAAGCGTTTGGTTGTATAAATACAATTTTGTTGTTTGAAATCCATTAGCCTCAAGCGTATTTTTTTATTCAGAGCAAATATGGAAAACACGGTGATCATGTTTGTTACTCGGAAGATATATATTTTCTGTTGAATTAATATTTTGATGAACTTGAGTAACCGTTGAAACTTTGATCGGTATGACATATTGATATAGACGTGCATGTACATTTTGGCGGGTAAATATATTTAACATGCAGTTGAATATTAAGTATGAGTACTTTTAAAATACTTAAACAAATACGAATTCTTATGATATTAAGCGCTACATTATTTCCTGTGAATAATTTTTAAACGAATTAATATTACTGGTTTAAGACCGGATTAAAATTTTATGCCCAATCCTACTGAACCTGGAGTTGATGGGCAAAATCTCTCTTTCAGTGGTCTGAGACAAGCTGATGATGATGAAAAGTGATGATGAAATTATGCGATTATGAAAAAATTACCTTTCAACAATCTTCTCAGCTCATCGACACCGGTTTTGACAACCTCGGGCGTCTCTCTGAGCTCCCGTCTGGCGATTTCCAACACGGACTCCGAGGGTTCACCGATTTCGATCTGCAGCAAGAAGTTTCCGAGCTGCACCGCGGGCAACTTGTCTATGTCCGACAACAACTGAGCTGATACTGAAAAGAACAACCATCATGTTAATTTTAATTTATCGATTGCGTCGTTGGTTTAGTGGTTACTGCTGAGCAAGAGGTCCTGGGTTTCATGTCCGGGTCGGAGAAAGTATAGTCTTTTCTAACTTGTAGTAGTTAAAGTAGAAGTTAGAATTACGAGAGAGAGAGAGTTGAGAGAGTTAGAGTTAATAGAAGCACGAAGTCTGTGCTCGATGTACGACAATAGGCACACCTTCTATTCCATAAGATGTCTAACATAACTGGTGATAAGTGGGAGTGCTACACTACCTACCCCTAACTCTACCTACCCCTTCGGGGAAATACAGGTGTGATATAATGTCATATTGATTTCGAATGTGAAATGATAATAAACATGAATGATATAATTCACCATCAAATATACGGAACCGTAACTCAAATATTACGATATGAACATTTTAAATTACAATCATAGTTTTTTCATTTAATATATGTACATTAAATTTCATTAACACTTAATCTTATTAATATCCACTTTAAACAACTATCGTCATGTTTCTAATTAAAATGAAATATATTTTTAGGAAACTACATAAATCACACATAAATTTAATAATATGAATATCCCGAGAAGATACGTTAAAAGTGACACTGTGAACATACAAACGGTGAATTTCTTATATTTTTTGCGACTTTCTGGCCGATAAAATTTTAAAATAACATTAATTTAAATATTAACGATCATCATAACGTCAGACTGAGGACTGCCTCGTTGGCCGAGGGGTTCTGAGCACGACTGCCGAGTGAGAGGTTCTGGGTTTGATAAACGGGTCGGGTATTATTGGTGTTTTCCAACTTGAAATTCCTAGTAGCAGCTCGGAGTCCGGATCTGTGTCCGGTGTATGGCAATACGTTCATCTCCTATTCCATAGTGGGACAAGCACTAACTGGTGAAACGTGGAGTATACATTTCTCTGCCTACAACTTCAGGGAAATATTGGCGTGCCGTAACGTTTTACATAAATGTGGACTAAAATGTGTTTTACTATTAATTTGGCCATCCTGAAAAACGGTTAAGGTCCTGTGTTAAGGCGGTACATATGTGAAATCTGTTTATTTTGTAATGTATTCCAGAAGTATTTTGGATGGCCAACAGCAACTCCTTATGGGTTTACATCAATTATTTACGTATGACACTTGTACATTAGTTTCACAATAAATTCCGACAGAGTCACGTCTTTATAGTCTTCACAGTAACAACTGATGATCAATATAAGTCTACATTCCTTTTATAGCAAAAGTCGTAGGTTTCAAACCAACTGTTACAGAGCCAATACAATATCTATTTATCAAATATTCTTCAATTTAATTACTAGTAAGGTTATACGTATTATTTAATTATGTTTATAATTATTAGTCTTGTTAGTGGCGTGTAACAATCGTTACATTTAAAATTACCCTTTTATGTAATAGAAATATCTCAAATGAATTTATTGAAATTAATAATAAGCAATTAATTAAGTTGTCTGCAGAATGCGCGGAATTAAAAATATAATGGTTTCACATTTAATTGTTTTTTTGGGAATGTCCAGTTAATCTTTGCGAAAAATTACATATTTACACATCAAAGCAGCAAGTCAAACGCATATTCAAGGCATATGCTACAATTGAATGACTATCTGGGCAGATTTTTTGAAGTTCTTAATTTTTTTCGTGCCACGATTAAATATTGCCCGACTCATTACATAGCTCTTGGTTGGTACACCTTTTTAGAAACAGCTTAAAAGGTATATATATACTGGATCAACTGCCTGTCGGTTCGCGTGTCGTTAATCACCAGCTTGTTAGGACATGCAACATCTGAAATCGAGCCCTTTGTAGGGCCTTTAACATCGACGCCTCACGACGCCTGACAGTGAGTGTTATACTGCTTTGTAAACTCTCACTAATATTTTGAAAGTAGTGAAACATAAGGCTTATGTTACTTTAAGGTTTCATGTTGCTCCGCTGGTGTTGTCGTCTGTGTCAATTAATGCGAATTTGCTAATTACTTTTTAATGGAATTTACTTTCAAAAAGTAAACAATTAAAGTTTTATAATGTTTAATAATAATATGGGTCTCTTCTCATATTGAGAAGGTTAAGGCCATAGTCCGCCACGCTGGCCAAGTGCGGGTTGGCGGATTTCACACAGCTTAGAATTTTTTTTGTTTATTTGTAAATTCTAAGGCGTGCAGGTTTCCTCACGATGTTTTCCTTCACCGTTAGCAAGTGATATTTAAATTTAAAACGCAC
>DWJK01006455.1:0-10465 GCA_018248815.1 Croniades pieria auraria | reverse complement strand
CTACGGCCTTAACCCTCTCAATATGGGAGGAGACCCATATTCCAACAGTGGAATGTTAATGGGTCGATTATTATTTTATTATTTATTTATAGGCTTGCATATTTTTGAATAAGCTATTTAAAACTTTTCTGTCAAAGTAATTATTAATTAATATGTTTTTGTATTATTTACATTAAATTGTAAAACATAGTTAAATGAATAGTTAATCTATAAAAATGAATATGTGATTATGTATATTTGAGCTTATTGTAGAATATAAACATCGGTAAGCGAATATGGCCCCATTTATGAAAACTGCGGGATAACTGCAAACATGGAAACGACAAGGCCGAAATGCTTTTCGCTTAATATAATAATGTGACTGCGCAAACACCACAAACGATTATCATAACCTGCCTCGCGGCTGCTCGATTTTCTTTCGGCATCACTTAACATACGCAACACGTAGGTACATTCATAAATCTTATTTGTATGACACTCGGAATCTTACATCTAACCATTTATTTAAACATAAAATCAAGATTAACAAAATATCCCAATATGTTACATTATGTTACATTTAACACATTGGAATACTTGATCATTGTTATTAAAAAAGAATGTGTTTTTAATAAAATACGAAAGCATTCAATAGATACGAATGTACATCAAGTGTAATGTCGTAGTCACAGATATATTATTATACGTTTTTTTTTTTCTAAGTGTCTTATACTGTTGACCCTAATGGCCTCCACAGCTTCACCGGGTTTTAGTGGCGAGCCCAAGCAGCTCCGCCTGAATTTAGGAGAGTGGGGAGGGGTTGGAGTGAGGCCCAGAACTTGCTGGACCTTCGGCTCCGCCCAGCGAGGGATACGAGGCAGTGTTCCTAATGAGTTTATTTGGGTGGACATCAGCCTTGTCGAAGTAGCTCACGACTTGCTTCTCCAAGACAGTTCTTGAAGTTCTTCTTAGCCCAGTGGCTATTGTATCTTAATGAAGGTCCCTATGTAGATCTACATTACACAGGTTGCTCGGTTGCTCGGTTGCTCTGCGCATAAAACGGTTTTGTAATATTTGGAGGGTGTTCACTGATTTTACGTGTGCGAAGCTGATACTGGCATAAGTCTTGATGGGTCTGACACAGGCTAAGTATAGACGGACTTTCGAGCGAAATCCCATTTTACTCTCCCGTTGATTAGAGGGAATAAGCGTCCTAGTACAAAAGCTGCCCTATTTCTGTCTGTCCGAATGTGCTTCCTAAAAGATAAGCGCGTATCTAAAGTGACACCCAAGTACTTGGCCTCATTGGTCCAATGTATGAGTTTGTTGAGCAATAGGTCGCAGCGTCCTTCTTAACTCTGAACTACCTCTTATTGAAGCAGACAAGCAGGCAAGCAGCTGCGCCTTTTTCTGGATTTATATCTATTTTCCATTTTCTGAATCATTCGCTAGGGCGCTGGTTGCATCCTGCAGTTGCTTTCCCATAATTGGGAGTTTGGGGTTGGTGTAGTAGAGGGCGGTGTCATCCGCGTATAGAGCTAGTTGCACCGTGGGGTGCCGGGAAATATCGCTCGTGTAGAGCGTAAAAAGTAGAGGGGAGAGTGTGGAACTCTGAGGAACTCCGGCTCTTAGGTTGCGCGGGGAGGATCTTTTTCCTTCGATTTTGAAGCGGAATTGGCAGTTCGACAGGTTCGACAAGTAGTCTCGAATGATCGAAATAAGCCTATCCGACACCTTGAGAAGGTGTGCCTTGTTATAGTAAACCACTATGCCAGACTTTGGTTCTTAAATGGTCGAAACCTATTAGAACGTGCTTCGTGAGGCGGTGCACTTGGTGAGCGGCTGAGTGTCCTGGCGCGAAGCCGAACTGCTCGTCTGGTATAAGATTTTTATTTATTGCAAATGATTTGAGACCACTTAGGATCAGTCGTTCGTAGTTTCCCCAGAGCGAGAAATTTAATGATGGGTCTATAACTGGCGGGCTGATCCTTGGGTTTGTCCAGTTTAGGAATTCCTATCACGTCAGCTTCTTTCCAGAGATCCGGAAATATGGTTAATGATAGGAGGGCGTTTAATATCATGACTATTGTTTCTAACAGGAAAGGAGATAGGTGTTTTAATACCTTGTTGGAGATACCGTCTGAGCCCAGGGCTTTATTGAGGGGCATCTTTTTTATTAATGTTTCCACTTCGTACATTGAAATGGAGTCAAATGGTTCACAGGATGGTGGTTTAAGCTGGTAGACGTCTCATGTGGCCATTGTCACATGTCGACATTTTCAATAACACAATAACATAAACACCATCGACAAACATCAAGCTTAAGACCAGTCTGGTACGCTATCCAATTGATGGTTAGTAGATTTCCGACGCCTTAAAAACATAGTGGAGAACGTGGGGAGTGGGGGCGGAGGGTGGCTCTACGATATTATTTTTCCCATTATAGCAAGCAGTATTTAATCTTAAAGTATACATTTTTTTAAGAAGGTGCGTGCCAGAATTTGGACTCAAGACTCCCGAAGGAGAGGAAGAGGAGGTTGAATTCTAAGCCAGGAGGAGGTTGAATTCTAGTAGCCACTTAGCTATAACTGCTGCAATTAAATGATTAAATCTTATTACTTTTGCGGACTTAATCCTACTAATTCAATACGAAGTGATTTTATTTTATAGAACAGTTGGCATCCTTGATACCGTGCACAGAAAGTACGTTCATATGGCAAAGATTCAATTATATTTCTAAATTAATTAAAGATTAATATGAAACTGGCGATAAACGCGAACCTCGACACGAAGGTGACAATTTGATTAATAGACGACTTAGTACACCACAAAAAATATTACGAAACCAACTTACAAGGGAATTTGACTCTTAAGGAATGAACACATATAGTCGATATTACACTGGCGTATATTCCCAACAGGATTTCGCAACTTCTAAGTAATGAAAAATGCAAGTTGGTACCGAGTTTCCGTACTTAAGCAAGTATAGAAACTTAGGTAAGTATAGCGTATATGACAAATGGTCGCCGGACCCTCTTTGGGAGTGAACTTTGGCCAAAATAAATATACGAGACGTCATGAAATGGTGCGCAGCGCTCGTTCAGAGTGCCAGATTATTGAAGTTGACGTGAAGTATAGCATGTGAGAATGTGCGAATGTAAAAGTGGAATAAATGTGGAAAAACGGAAAACTGGCCGGTAATACGATATATTATTTTACGTTCGTAACTAATGCAACGCTAGGTTTTTAGTGACTTATGTCAAGTTGAATATGTCACAGTTTTTTTAATCTATTACATCGTTGCCGCCCTTTTTGACATAATTAAATGCCGTGGAGTTGTTCTTATGGATTAGTGAAGTTAAAGACACTAAGTTATCAGTACTAGATAGAGTTTAGTGTTCCAAACTCTTGAAAGGTCTGGAAGTCCTCCAGCGCGCCCAGTGACACTAATAAACTTTCGGTAGCGTATTTGGGTAACATAAGTTGAGGTCATCAATCACTGACTCAGCGGAATTAGTGAACATGAGTAGTAAGTTATTGTGTTGATAGAATATTGTGATATTTTGAGTTAATAATAATATTAAATACTAGCTGTGCCCCGCGGTTTCACCCGCGTTAATTAGAGAACAATCGATTAAAAAACTATTTTAAGAACATCACGCTATGATCACCAAGAGTAAATATAGTAAAAAATAGCTGTGCCCGCGACTTCGTACGCGTAGATTGCGTAAGTTTTGAAAAACTAAATTGACATAACTTCTTTATTTATTAGCCGAATTAAATGTTAAGTGATGTGCATCACAATATAATCCTGAAAACTGCATTCAAATCGGTTAAGCCGTTTCTGAGATTAGCGTGCACAAACATAGAGACATACATACAAACAGACAAAATAAAAAAACATTGTTTTGGGTTCTCTTGCGTTAAAGGCACTCCATTATGAATTTTTAAATATATTTGCCATGTACAGACAGCGATTAGTTACAGTTTTATTATATGTATAGATCTTGTAACAACTCTCACGCGGCCGTCTGTTTCTAAATCACAGAACAGGCGTATTGTTGTGATCATATGGCTGATAAGCATATATTGTTTCAAGTAGGACCATGTGTATTATTTAATTGTTATTTAAAACACAAATGTTTGTTCTCGGTGAGAATCGAATCCCTTGGCTTGGACGCACTCATCACACGACCAAAAAACTAACGTAAACTTTTGTTATATAAAAAATAATTTCTGTTATATAAAAATAATTATTTGTATGATGTATGTATATAAGTAAATATATTTTACATAGATTATATGTGTGTATTCGCCACATATGCATTACTTGTAATTCGTATATAGTTATTATAAGCTCTCGCCAGGACCCACCACATAGGCAGAGAGCACAGAGCGCCAAGTATTTCCATCCTTATACATGAGACATTCATAACTCTTCAAACGCGCACGCCAATATTGTTCCTAAGTAATAGTGTTATTATTGTTTTACACGTAACAATATCCGAAGGTAACGATGAAAGGCGAAAATCTTCGAAACTCCATCCAGGGTTAAAGGGATGTTCCAGTTATTAAGAGCATGACTTGAACATTCCGGCCGCACCACGCGGCGCGCTGAATGCTTCCATTAGCTAAACAAGACCGACCTCCAATTAATTAAACCGTAAACACGGGGGCTTCAGTCGATATATTTTTATATAAGGCTGATTTGAATGAAAAAAATAATCAGCATTATGAAAGGCTTGAAAAATTCATGAAAGGGATGATTTGAAATCTCATGGCCTTATTCATAAGCACTCGTAGATTGTCTGTTATTACACATTTTGTCTCTTTCTAGTTTAAGTCTGGGATGTATATCGTGTTTACTTTTCATTTTTTAAATGACCGTCATATGTATTGTTGTATTTAAATAAGGTGTCAATAAAACTTCTCATTATAAAAATATTTAATTTTATTCTTTTCTATACACAATTAAAACTTATATGTTTAAGTAAATTTATTTAAGTTTTAAGAATGCAAGTAAATAATGTCTTAAATCTAAGTGTAAACATTGAAATTCATTTAATAAGTAAACTTCCATTTAACTTGTTATAAAATGCGAGAATTATATGAAAAATTACTTTGGAACTTTGAAACACGGTGGAAATTTAAAAGAGACAAAGAATATTATAGATTGTGCGTGTGTATATGGAGTCTTAAAACTGACCAACATATAATACTTTTTATATAACCCGAAATAAACTCATGCCTATTTCCCATAAGGGTAGACAGACTAAAAATGTACAATGAATGCAATCCTGACGACCTTCTCTCCCTTCTTCTGTACCCAACTGCGTCATAATTCAAAATAATATATTAAAACAATATTTATAAATTTCAGAAATAATTTTTGCCTGTTACGATTCCCAGACCTTACATTGAAAAAGTGAGCAACTAGTTCCGGTCCCCTGCCTGCTGGAGACTGTCATATGGCGCTACGAAATAATACGTTTTTAATACCAAATATTCTCGTTATTATTGCTACTATAAATACTGAAAAAATTCTTTTCTTCTCTTGCTTCATCCCACAGTAGTCCACAACTAGACTTGCCCAACTCTATTCCTACCACACTCCCCCCCACTGTTCCCACCACTCTCGCATGACGCACCTCTGAACGAATGCCACAATTCGAATACAATACTCTAATTTTAAAAAAAACAGTTCCTTTATAAAATACAAACGCACGGAATGTAACCAATATCACAAACATCTTATCAACAAACAAAATTGTAAATGTTAGTTAAACATTTTCAATTTGAACATCTCATGAAAAAACAGTACATTCAATCAAAATGGTTGCAAAAGCTAACATTTCATATAACAAATATCACGAATTACGATTGTTCGATAAATATGTATATTTTAAATTAACTTTTCCCGTTGAAGTGCCGACAGGATTCCATCTGCTATGTATTAAGTTTCTGAATACTGCTTTTAGTTACTAAGTTAGTTAAGAATGTAATCAAGAAGGAGCTGTCTACAAAATTGTCGACTATTACAATTTATTATGTTTTTTTTTTTTATTTTTTTTTAACATGTAACGGTTTTATTCATAGTCGAAATGGACTAAATATATCATTTCTTATAATAGTGATAGCTTAGTGGGTCTGAGTTTCGACGCCTGGCTTTATAAAGGCCGACGTAGTTCTGACTTTATAAGTATCATTTGGCATAACAGTTTTTTTTATTAAGACATTTGTACGTAAAACTTATAAGTCTTTGCGATAAGCATACATATTTTTTTCAATGTCATGTAAAGTCCGCCAACTCGTACTCGGCCAGTGTGGCAGATTCGGGCATATACATATGTGGTTCGGGTAAAACAAGATTTTCCAGTTGCCTAACATGAATAAAACTTGCAGTGTTTTTTTTTTATTTGTAGTAAAGTACGTATCATCATCATTATCAGCTTATTTTCGTCCACTGTTGGACATAGGCCTCTCCAATAGCACGCTACTGTGATGGATCTTCAGCTCGTCGCATCCAACTGCTGCCAGCCGCGTTGTATAAAATACGTACACATATTCGTCGAATCTAATGGATTGCGCTCGAACGAGATCTTTAAAAGTTTGTCGTTCGCAAACAGAAATGAAGGTTTCCACGAATTTAACTACGTATATTAAGCTCTGCGATCGTTGAAACGTGCCTGCGTTCGTTCAGTCGTTTACTAAGTCGTTGAGTATCCTTCAGATGCAACTGCGACTTTTGCAAATACTTCATACCGTAAACTTCGTTTACACTGCAATGAAGCTGTCGTTTGAGCTTCAATATTTTTTGTATCTCTCCATTTCAATCGCTCCTAGCTGTTGGCTTTTCAAATAAATATTATTCGTTTAAGAACATTTTTTAATGCCAAAGGTTACAATTTTAAAAGTACTTAGCTCAAGAAGTTAATTTCTTCTGCAAAATGAAGTAAAATAGGATTCATAGCTTCAATTTAGCTGTAAAATTTTTAAAAAGGATAAAAAAGTAACATCTTGGCTGTAATTCCTGATGGGATAGGCAGAGGAGTGTAGGCTATTACTCTTTTCATTAGTAATGTCCAGTAGGATCTGATCCAGGATTAGACCCCACGACCTCTCGACCGGTAGTCGCGCTTGCAACCACTCCACCAACGAGGTAGGCATTTGAAAAAAGTTAAATATTTTTAACATTTTTATTGCTGAATAAAATAGCCGCCAAATAAATAGTGTTAAATCTTAAAATACAAGTACATTGGCAATTACAGCCACGTCCTTGAAGTTATACATAACAAATATTTTTACAGCTAGTATTTATTCGGCGTACATGTCTAAAGAAAGTGATGTTTGTAGGAGCAGCTCAACAGCTCTGTAAGGATAGAGATTTTTGACTCTCGGTACTCTTTGCCTACCCCATAAGGGGCCTGATGTAATTCTTTACTCCAGGTGTCGTACAGAGCAGCCATACTGCATACGTACGTATCTATGTATGTAATATTGTATCAATTGTCATGGAAATCTTATCCTCGCCAAAAGAATTCATGGTATAGACTGATTTAATTATTTCATGTGACGCAACTTTTTATTACGTAAGATATATAAACCAGGCATTTTCAGATTGTTGAAAACAGAAATTTTAATAAGGCTGTTATACTGACATTGATAATATGTATAATAACGAGGTTTTGTTACCTCAATTAGTGTATTAATAACAACGGTCTTGTTCTATGACGGAGAGTTTGTTTCTTGTTCATTGTACAGCGAAGAGCCGCCACCAGCCAACATTAGCCAACAAAGTTTATAATTATTATTGAATGCGGGAAGAAGGGAAGTATTATGCCGGTTCTTCTCTCACCTCAGCTCTCCAGCAGGATTTATTGGTTAACCAAGAAGTTTCCAAACCTTCCGTAACCAGTGGGGCAAGTTTTACAACTCTTGTGAACCGGAACCAAATGCTTGACTTGTCTTCTTGTCCTTTAAACTTCTTAACTTTATCTTTTTTATCCGTCTATCTTTTGCACACGCGTGAAGATGTTTTACTTAGCGAGGGCATTTAGAATGTGTTATCTTACCTATTCAACATTTGTATAAATATTAAAATGGATTGTTTTTCTTGAACGGTTGGGTATCGTATTTATTTAGTATTATAGTTATATTTTCATGTTGAAAACATGAGTTCTGTGTTCATTTCATATAATATATCACTTGATTTACCTTTTTCTGTTTCTATACAGATATATTTTCGGTGTCAAATGATGTAGGGAAAATAATAAAATATTTCATATAATTTGTCATGTACAATAACTAGCGAAAACCCTCCAACCAACAAAGGCTGTTTGTCGTATCTCTGTTTATATAGATTTTACAAGTCTTGCTCTTTATACGTTTTAGGGTCGTATTATTCTTCTTTTGGTCTATTAGGTATGTTTAGTTTATTGTCAGTATTTTTACTTTCAATTTCTACCTTAGAATACTAATGATTTTTGCGGAGTTTAACAGACATTTGCGCTTCTAGAGAAATTCAACAAAACTTCTATTTTTGTTAAGTGGAAATCATTTACCTGTAAAATTTGTTTGAAAAACTTTGAAGTGAAACAGGGCTAAAATTCAATAACTGGATATAAGTTTTGTTCAAATATACGTCTTTGAATATTCGATATTCAGTAAAAGCGTTTTATAACGTCAGTTAAATGTATACATAAATTACTTCATACTAAATATTACTACAGTGATCACTGTCAGTCCGAGATGTAGAGTTGAGTGACTAGCTAAAAAAGTAATGTATGTGTAAGTAACTGTCATTCCAGAGAGAACTTAACAACATAATGTCTCGAAATATTCGTGACAATCGTGACAGATTCAAACAACAAAAATATTTTTGTAAACCATTAGCAAAGGTTCTGATGTACCAGGAAAATGTTTTAGCGCATATAATATTTATGCACATAAGTGGTATGGTAGATTACAATCAGAAATCATATAATGAAACTTAAGTGAAGATAAGAGACATGATGTTCACGATCTACTGTAAAGCATACGAAATATATATAACGTGCGATATACAGTATGTGTAGTATACAGTGTTCATCACATAGTATTTCGCTTGAATTCAACGACCCGAAAAGAGTCTTGCTTGTCAGTCCGGATACTCACGGACATGTTTGTGTAAGTACCCGTATTATTTCGGCAAATGGAAAGAAAAAATGAGATCACGTCTCTGTTTCCATCTCCGGGTTGTTGTCCTAATCATAGTTAATGAGTAACTGTTACTTTTTGCTGTCACTTGTGTGAGTGAAGGCTTATTATAATTACATTACAAGCAGAAAAGTGAGTAAATAGCTTATTGTAACTTTGTCACATCTACCAAAGAAAATAGCTTATTGTACCTTCATCATGCCTTTTTTGTTCTCGAGGGGGAAACCTTCAAAAGGTTCTGGGAGAAACACCGGGTTATGTGGGATTTGTATCGCATTAAAACCCCCTAGTGGCTTTCCTCTGCGCTAATAGAAGTGCTCCAGGATCTTCGACGGAACGCACCGGTGTCCGGCGGACTACAATATGTGTGGCCACATATTGTCGTCCTTCCCGGGATCGTTGCCTGAACGGTTAGAGCTCCCACTCTAATCACTCACGACCCCGAGAGTCTCCTTTTAGTCGCCTCTTACGACAGGCAGGAGGTACCGTAGCTCGAATTCTGGGCCCGAGCTACAGGGACACGCTCTGTCCACCTACTAATGTTATGTTGAAACTAAAGTTAATTGAAAGTAACCTATGTTATTGCAATCGTCACTGTTACGCGGAAGCGTTACCAGAAAATGGTGACAGCTTTACGTGACGTGCAGATTGCACTGCAGCGTATTACCGACGAATGTATGAAAAGACATCGGATAGCACACGGTTCGTGGAAATTGGCTGAAGTCAGAGAGAAATCTAATTTCCTTGTTCGAGTCACGTACTCAGTGTTGATAAGTTTTATATTGGAGTTCCCACACACGCGTTCGCTTTCATCCACCTCAGTCATCGCTCGAAAATGAAGGGACGAGTATTAGTCGCAGATTTCCGTGGGATTTTTTAAAAACTAGTATTGCAAAGTCAAGTGTTCGTGGCTGTATCATGTACCATCGCTGACTGTCATTGGTCGGCAGTATTAAAAACTTCGGTTACCGAACATCAGGCTTGCATTTTCGTGAATTGGTAGGGAGGGGAATGTAGTATTACCACTTGTCATCGTCATCGTCATTAGCCTATTACAATTCACTGCTTGGCTCCGCCAATAAGCGCCACCGCGCGCTGTCCTCGGTTAGTCGCATCCAGTGGCTTGTTATTCTAACATTTTATACGTCGCACGGAATAGGGAGTGAGCCTATTGCCTAAATTTGGTAACTTGTGTTGCCAGAAAGAACTCTTAGAAACGTAACATCACGCCTGTTATCCCCGAAGAGGTAGGCAGAGGAGTGTAGAACACTCCCACGTTTCACCAGTTACG
>DWJK01006454.1:0-10466 GCA_018248815.1 Croniades pieria auraria | reverse complement strand
ATAAACGAATGATAACGGAATTACACCGCACTTACGTATTATGCAGTTTTAAATATGTGATAATATGTATTATGTATGTATGTAGTCGTTCCAACGGTTTCGCGCCACCTGTCTAAAACAGCTGTTTAATGAAATGCAATAAATTTCCAGCAAAAATAATTGGCGAAAGTTAGTCGAAAACAATCATGTGTGGCGTTTCGTTTTAATTTAACTGGCATTTCTTTTATTTTGGTACTTCAGCAAACACTGAATTACTCCAATATGCTCCCCGGACGTCCAACTTTACGGGTTTGACTCGTTGTCCGCCGGAACTAAAAGTCAAACTTCATTTCATTAACATTTGAAAGACAAACTTTATTTTATCAAGAGAAACTTCGTGAAATATAAATGTATGATTGAAATTACGACAGAACTGGAAAATTATTTCAACAATGATAAGAATGCAAACGTGCTGACAGATAAAATTTTTTTTACATTTTATTGTTATCTCTTCAGATGAGAAGTCTTAGAAAACCGTATTTGTTTTGGAAAAGACATTTTATTTATTATATGATGTGAAAAATAATTTACAGTATCTTGAAACAAGAGAAAGTCCCATTTTAGGCAATAAAATAAAGACAAGTACGCGTTCGATTCTAGAAAGCGATGTAACGAACGGCCCAAGGTATAGTGTTTGTAGTGAAGCGATGTTATCGTATCGGATCTCGCTTCATTTAGAAACCCATTAAATTATAGAGAGCGATAAGAGAAGCATGTCGCATACGGACGCGGCGGTAACGCATCAACTTCAAAACGAAAGACATATATCTAATTGAATGACTTATACGCCTCTGAATAACCACATTTAGATTTCACTAAGATATCTATAATCTAATGAGATACCGATAAAAACGATATAACATACAAACACTCTACTGAAATATTCTAATCTTGGATACACGGAACGACATAGGAACATAATCGCTGTTCACTTTTTAAAGTTGCTTAAGTTATGCGACTGATATGTTGATAAGTAACACTACAATTATATTAATATAAAAAAAGTAATAAATTAAAAGAATCAATTTGTAACTTAGTTATACATTTTAGATCTCATTAACAGTTCACCATGTCGAAACACGCAGAAAAACCAATGTTTAAAAATGTACAGAATACATGTGCATATGCATATAAATACAGGAAGACAAACCTTTTTAGCCTTTTTTAAAATCATTGCGCGCACGGAGCCGTGCAAGATTTGATACCAAATTTATATACAAATGGATTGAGCATAACATTAAACCACAAAAGCAAAAATTTTTACACTCGTACTATCAATTTCAAACATATAATAATCTCCGATCAAACAGTAGTATAGAGTAGAGATTTATAGAGGTATTATATTCTTTCAAATTTAAAAACTGCTAAATTTACAGACGAATTTTTACCACCTCCTGATTACTAGTTAATTTAATTATATACATGTACATATGTACTAAAGAATTGATGAGTAAATATCCAACAAATATAGAATATAAATCCATTAAATATGACCATTAAATCTAAAAGGTTTAAAAGCTATAAGGGTACAAAGGTTAATAAGTATATCAAGTTTTCGCTTAAACGACGCTAAGTCACGCGAAGTTCGACTGCACGTATGATACCAGCATATCGTGCATTAATGACATAGATTACTATGGAAGTATTGAGGGGCTTAACCGACCATATATAATAATTTATCTACTTACATAACGTTGCATCTATTTACTACAGGGGTAGGACAGTAAGAATTGTCCAAGAATTTCCAACGATTACGATGCTGGCTCATTTCTCTCTCGTCTCCTATTATAGTCATACATTGTACTCATCTTAAAAGCTCATATTTTAATGGTACCCTCGAACGTAAAATATATACGCATCTGAATCTACTATTTCAACGTTTTACTTTATAAACCAATCAATATTTTTCAAAGAAATTGAATGTAGGTATTCCCAAATTGGATGTATTTAAATTAATTATTCATTGAAGACAACATTATATGTTCCTTTGGTAAAATTATAGCCGAGAACTAATTACAACAGTCTAAAGGATAAACGCGACTCATAGATATTTTATCTTCTCTAATGATTGACGTTACGCGGCGAACTATTTGTCGACACGCCTTCGGGAGCCCCGGATGTGTAGCGAATAAAAAGCGGTTCTGTAGTTTAATCCGACGTAAATCTCCTATGACGGTAGTTTTACTAGAGTAATGAAAAAATGCGTACCATCTGTTGCACCCTTCATTACTTACATACACAGAGCATAGGGACGAATGGTAACGTCAACTTTTTAATGTAATTGAAATTTAGAGGACCCCAAATGTTTTATTAAAGTTCTCCCGCCAATAGTTACTTCTGACAGTCGAAACATAAGTGACAACCAGCTCAACTTCAGCTTGAATAAAAATATAGCCTTTGTTTATTTGGACATAATAATAATCATCTTTTAAAAATAATGACGCTATACTGTTTCCTATTTATTCTTTTTTTATTTATGATACCGAAAAACAATATTAATGACATATACAATTTACAAAGTTAGAAAGAAGTATTATAACATTCACGCAATCACTTTTTCTAACTTAATAAACACACTGGGGATTTCTCTACAAATCAAACTAGAGACGAGTATCAAATTTGCGTTAGGTTGGAATAGATTTGTTTCTGTCCGCACTTCTTATAGAATAGGGCAAATAAGAGCTCGTCCCTCGCTGTGGATCATATTTAGAAAAGAGAAGGAGACTATTATGATGTGTCGCGTAAAATAGAAAGAGATAGGGTGACGTACACGAGGAGCGAAAGATTTATCACGTGACTAATACCGAGCCCGTCCGACGGCGCGTCGCTCTATCCCCCGGGACTCTATCAAACGAGTTTCGCTCCCCCAACGCACGATGCAATCTATGCTGAATCGTATTACAATAAATTGTATTAACTCGAAAAATAGTACAGATAGCAAACATCGTCCATCTGCACACAATCGTCTCGTGCGCCGTTGATACGACATCGAACAGAGCACCCTCCATTTCCTATTCTCGTCGATTCTATGGCAAAATTTATAGATTTTACGAGGGATCATTGAAAGTCGCGACATGCCACATTGTTATATTTCATTTTTGTGGACGGAAATTACGTCATCTGGTATTCTTTTCTATCTTGTTACATATTTTATAAGCGATTTTGTGTTTTGTGTGCAGTTTTATTATATACATACATACAGTTAAACAAGCAGGAGGCAAGTTAATGAATTAATACCCACGAGTTAAAATCTAACTTTCTCTTAATATTCTCATACTGATTGTAAATAAGAGCAGTTGCAATTCAATACAAGACAAAAGAATTCAACAATAGATGCAATATTTAATATTACGTATTCCGAAGTCATGTAAGCTCACAATCTCTGTTTTGCAGCAAGGATTAAAAAAAATCAATACAACTTTAAATGCACTCCCCTGCATTGAATATAAATTAGCCACTTATCTATTGATCGTCGGCGATAAAGGTTATTGTCGTTAACTAGCGACCCTCAACCCTGTTGAGTAAATGGTCCAATTTCAACGCCGGACCAAATGGCGTCAACGCATCGTGATCCTTATCTCAAAATAAATCTTAGCGATAAATTACCCTGGATGAAGGACGAGATGATAACATAATTGCGCCAAAACATGCATATGCATAAGGGGATTTATCCGAAGATAGGATTCTGATTTCAGTACGGTTTGAACAAACCTCACCCTTGTGATTTAATCCGCACCGAAATTGCTTATAGATTTCAATAATATATTGAGTTATAAAGCAGTACACTAAGAATAAGCACCGTTGCCTTAATCAAGTCTACGACGATTGATGAACACTTCTATTCGAAGCATCGTGACATCCAGCACATGTCTGACAAGTCTTACTGAAGTAAATTAAACACATCATTCAAAATACATCTAAATAGGGTCGCTTCTTACAGAATTAATAAATGTCGTCAATAAATTATCTATTATTTCATTAAAAAACCTATTTCGTTTGCCGATCCCCTCCGCAATTTCAATTTGCTGATTCTATATGGAAGCGACATGTAGAAAAAAGTGTAAATAAATCGGAAAGTAATAATCGAAAGCATTCTAAGTAACGAATGAAAAATATCAAAAAAGACGTTATTTAGCTGCTTGATAACTTAAAGAATAATTACTTCTTGTGGTCATTTGTAGGAGCTCGTGCTTGTCCACGCCCGCGCGTGGAGAATTTTAAAATTATGCAGCGTAACGCGGCATTCAATAGATTGGGAGTTTGACGACTGTCGCATAATGAGCGGACAATGGCATTCCCGGTAGTAAGAAATGGTTGGGTGTAACTGAGCCACCTACGTGCTCGCCAGCCGCTCGGGCTCACCGACGGAACCAATCGGTTCGTCGCACCGCCACGAAATGCGCAGCAACCATGCTCCGGTTAATTAAAGCCCGACAGAACGTCATGACACCTCCCCTGCCCTATTCACCAGTTGATTCGTCTAATGTCAAATTCTTAAACGACATATCCCATTGTATCGTGTTTTTCTTGTACATTTGAGACTAAAAAATATCAACGTAGGAATTGAACATAGTCTTTTTCTTAATCTGTCACCTTCGAAAACGAGTTGAGATCTTGAGAGGCACAAAATTTAAATATAGTTTTTTATAGTGAAAATAGTCATCTTTAATAAATAATCAGATATGATTATGTTAGTATCATTGTTATAAAATGTTATTTGTTCGTTGTTACAGCGTTATCGTCAATTAAAAGTAATATAGACAATTCTAACTGTATTTTGGTGCAAGATGTAAAAGCAGTAACGCATGCACAAGGAATGAGAGATGCTCTATCAACATCATCGCCATCTGACGGTAAGAAAAAACTTAATTTTCCAGTACTCAAAAAATAAACCATCAATAAAGTGTACCTATAGCTAAAGTACGAATGTTTCACAGAATCTATATCGACATCATCGCTTGGTGGATGGTCAACGACAGCAGAAGCCGCGCTTGAATCAGTAATAATACCCCAGCAAGCGCAACAAGCGGCGCCTCCGCCCTGGTCCCCGGCGCTTGAAGTTAGAGAATTCGACGAATTACACAGCGCTACCATACCTGCGTATCAATTCTGGAGTTCTGAATTCCGTAATAAGCAACCCGCATACGTCAGTCTCAACTTTACCGTTCCTTGGGGCGCTAATTTCGCTGTTTACGGTCGACGCAACGTAGCCCCTAGCGTTACGCAATACGATTTTGTTGAATTTATACGAGGCGGCAGAGTCGACCACCGGCTTAGAAAAAGACGAAATTCTGAACTACGAGATATTTACGAAAATAACCTTAACGACTTCAATTCTCTATTGAGTACGATAAGCCCATTTCAAAGATGGAATCATACGATAAACAAAAGATCCACCGATATGAGAGTGAATGTAAGCATATTACAGTATCTAGACACGGGAAGGTGGTTCATATCGATATACAATGACGAACTGCAGCCACACAGTGTTGAAATGATAGTATCTGAAGCAGAGGGAGTTACTAATTCTTGTCCCGATGATTGTTCTGGACATGGATCGTGCTATTTGGGGAAATGTGATTGCATGGACGGTTACGAAGGTCACGATTGTTCTAAAAGTAAGTGGCCAAACTTTTCTCCATTGGATTCCCGGAGGCTCAAATTTACTTGACAATGTACGAACGAAAATGTTGTTCTAGGTGTTTGTCCTGTACTATGTTCTGGACACGGTGCATATGCTGGTGGAGTATGTCACTGCTCGGAAGGTTGGAAAGGTGCTGAATGCGATGTTCCGGCGCACGACTGTGAGCCTGCTGATTGTTCAGGTCGAGGGCAATGTATCGCAGGGCACTGTCATTGCAAACCTGGGTGGAAAGGAGCAAAGTGTGACGAAGGTAATATACTAGTGCAGTACACGTTAACAATCTTAATTTTAATTTGGAAGCAGTCTTTATCCTAGAGTTGTTTCAGAGGATTGTTTAGATCCCACATGCGGTAATCACGGATCGTGTGTGCGCGGACGTTGCGTTTGCCGAGCGGGCTGGCGGGGAGCTGCTTGTAGTGAAAGAGATGCACGGGTCCAACGATGCTTACCTGCATGCTCCCAACGTGGTGTTTACGACTTAGATGCCGGCCGTTGTGTTTGCGATCCACTTTATACTGGCGACGACTGTTCTCAAGGTAAAAATGAGCCCCTAAAATTACATTTTAATTTTTAACTTGAAATAGATTTAAAATGTTTTTAAAACTATCTATTTTTCTAGTGGTGTGTTCATTGGACTGTGGCCCGCATGGGGTTTGCGCGGAAGGTGTCTGTCGGTGTGACGAAGGCTGGACCGGATCTTTGTGTGATCAACGGCCGTGCGACACACGCTGCCACGACCATGGACAGTGTAAGAACGGGACTTGCGTCTGTACACAGGGCTGGAACGGAAGACACTGCACTCTCCGTAAGTTATGGGACGTTTAACGAACTAAAAAAATTAAGAAATAACAAACTGTTCACTATTGAAAATTACGTATTATGTTATTAACATTAATTGTTCCTCTAGCTGGATGCCCCAACGGCTGTTCACGACACGGCCAATGTTTATTGGAAGATGGCGTGTACCGCTGCTCTTGTGCCGACGGCTGGGCCGGTATTGATTGTTCCATCGCTCTAGAACTCTCTTGCAGCGATAACGAAGACAATGATGAAGGTAACGAGATCACGAATTCAGATAATACACGTCTGTTGGTTTTGTTCTGTAAAAGTACAGATATTTTTACGTCACCTTACAATGTCACTACCGTTTTGAAGATGGCATGACCGACTGCTCGGACTCGGAATGCTGCAGTCGTCCTGAGTGCTCCGAGCACATTATGTGTTTGGCTTCTAACGACCCCGTCGAGGTGCTTCTTCGGAAGCAGCCTCCTTCTGTCACCGCATCGTTTTACCAACGCGTCAAATTTCTCATAGAAGAAAACTCTGTACAGAGCTACGCACACATGGACGAATATTCGGAAAGGTAAGTGATTACATTTAGATATACGATGTAGGGCAACAAACACCAAATCACATCATATGTGGAAGATATCGTTCCAGATCAGTAAAGTTGTGTTGTTTTTATATATAATTTTCCAAACGATATCTTTTACTTCATAAAGATAAGGACCGACCTACGTTCGCACTACTTAACGATGCGGTATAATTGCACCCAACAATGGTATTATTAGATGTTTACTTTCATCGTCATATTATGTAAATCCGTAAAATTGGAAAACGAATGCATAAAAACATATTACAAATAGGGACTAGCACCTGTACCATTTTTACTCCTGCTCATCTTCCTAAACCTCTCCGAGGATTTGGTGTGTTTATTTTAATTTAATTAACGATAATGTTTTATAAATTCCTTTTTGTTCTCATCTGGTGGAAGTGCTTTGATTTTCCTGTGTTTTCTCGCGTGTAAATATTGAGTTTAATTTGCTGCCCCAGCATGGTTTTGTTAATATCATTAATAACACTTTATTTCTCATAATTATGTTTTAATATTTTTTTTTTCACACCAGATCCGATGTGTTGTGTATTGTCTAATGTTTATCCCTTGTGTGTGTCTAACCCTACCTGTTTGTCTAAACAAAAGAAATGCGTCTTATAAATTAAAAAAAAAAATTACAATCAATTAATCGCTCAAAAGCTTTCGTCCAGTTTTGTTTGTCTTCCCGTTAGTTAAAGGAATTGTTTAAATAAGGCTCATCACCATCGACTCGAATTATGACGGATACTCTTTCAAAATTAAAACATGTCCTTTCGTAATTTAAAAAAAAAATATTTTAAGGATAATTTAAATCGTACTGAAAATGATAAGGTATTTTCATGATCCGAGTCTAAATATCGATAAAAAATGTTTATTATTATAATTTGTACCCTTAACAAAATCAAAATTAATAATTTACTATCAGATCTCGTACTCTACCTATTAAATAAGACAAAGCAAAACTGAATAACTAAAGTAGTAAACCCACCTCGCTTTATATGCAAAAGCGCCTCAAAAGTTTGTTTGCATTAAAACACGAGCCGCTTCACTATTTTATTTAAGTTCAAAAGTCTAGAGGGGTTATATTGCGTTCTGGCATTTGTTTCATTACACCTAAACAAACGTTGACGGAGTTCCCTCACGTGTGCGCTAAGTAGCATGTTTCTTTTCCTCTGTGTATCAGTACACTCAATGTCTTATTACAACCCACTGTACAAATGGTTGTGAAACATATATTTCTAAATTTTATTCAGTTATATTAAATAGTGGTGAAGTTGTTCTAATGCAAACGGGCTTCGTTTCTGAATCAGTATACGTATGAACACAAATTGAATCAAACGTTAAAGCAAGTGTTGAAACGCAAAGTAACCAGTGTAGACGAGTGCAGCTAACCGGTGGTTGCAAAGTTGGGGTGGGGTTGCACTGAGGGTTGTAGGTATTTGTGTAGTAATCTGTCCTGTCTTTCTGTGTCCCTGTGCCGCCGTGTGTCCGCCACTCCTAGCGAGTTCTGGAATTCCTTTACACCATGGTAAGTGTCAGTCAGCCCGCCCTCGCCCCTCAGTGTTCAGTATATGTTAACCTATTCATTTTTGTTGCGAGTCCTGCATATGTGTGTGATGCCAACGCCCGCCGCTTGTCCACTGAACTGTCAAGCGAACGGCGCTACCAATGCTTTTCACTTTTTGTTTACTCCTTTGTCTGTATTCGTTTCATTCTCTATGTGTATGTAACATCTGTATGTCTGTCTTGAATGTTCCTTGTGGCTGCGACAAAATGCTCAAGTCTATCAACATAAGCCACGCGGACGTGTACGAATGCCGCATCTCATTTTGAATATGGTTTGCCGCAGCCACAACCGTATTTTTTGTAATATTTATTGTTCTCGTCTACTGTGCTTATATTATAGTTCACATATACGATGGTATACTTTTGCTATACTGTAAAAACTTAGGAAAATCATTTACGCTTTCACGCAAAACGTTTAAAAACACATTTAAATAGGATTAGGGCTTGTAAAATATACAATTAGAGACGCGTATTTTATATCGACGATCAATTAAAATTGCAACAAACACGCAAAATTTAGCTTCAAATAAACTTACCCTTTTATGTGTTCCTTACCCTTTGTCTGCGTCTTTCATCTGTTTACCAACCCCTTACCCACCGCCCAGCTCTCTATGTGTTTAGATCCTTATCCTTGTGACTAACCAAAACACAACTTTTGAATGTACTCTGACTACCTCATAGCAAAATGGAAGCATTTTTATCGACTTTGTATATTGCATCCATTGCTTCGATCAACCGGCCATTAACATCACCCACATTATGGTAGCCTTACATTGAAATTGGTGCGACAAAATTTTCTGTCACTCATAACTATATATTTTGTTTTGGTGTTTTTTAAATATGATATTTTAATATAATGGTGTATAATGGTTTTCAGAATAATAACGCTACTCCACAACTGATTTACTTCTTGATTTTGAAATCTCCGGTTTTATTTTTCTTTTTCTTTTTCTGCTCAATATGATATATCTATACAACGCGGGAATAATCATCAATATAATTATTAAGCATCATTAATTAATTTCTAGTATTTAAGACAATAATGTAACAAACAGATTTTCATTCTATATTCGAAGGATAATTAATTTTTATGTTACATACAACATTTTAATTATAAGAAAAAAGTACAAAAAAATACAAATCAGTGAAATACAAGTCATATTCTGGAGAGCTTATTAGCTACAGAGAGTTCCGAGCCCGGCGACGTGACATTGAGTTTGAGGCGAACAAAATATGAATAAATATTGATTGGGTAATGATAAATGAACTTCGTTCCGTTATATATTTTCACATGGCAACTATTTCAGCATTTCTCTGTAATAAGCGTTTTACGACGGGGCCAGATATGTTGTAGTAAAAAGAACGCATATCAGAGTAAAATAAATGAAAAAAAAATATTTACGTAACTTCCAGAGTTTACACAAAAAGTACAGTGTTTCATAGTGAAGCAAATTCCTGTAACATTTGGCTTTTAGCTTTTGACAGGAGCAGCTTGCAAGGGGTGCATTTCACCCGACCGCAAGGTTTTGGGGACGCCAAAAGCTGGTCGTGAGGGTCGCCAAACAGACCGCGCGAGAATTGTGAGGGTTTTTAGCATAAGGTTTCATGTTACTGGACTACAAAATGTTGAACGTATAAGAGAAATAAATAGTAGACCTGGCCACAAGCAAATACATAGCCGCGGTATCATAATCACATTAAATAATTAGGTGTCAATAAAATAATAATAATAATCGACCCATTATCATTCCACTGTTGGAATATGGGTCTCCTCTCATATTGAAAGGGTTAAGGCCGTAGTCTGCCACGCTGACCAAGTGCGACTTGGCGGACTTCACACAC
>DWJK01006453.1:0-10466 GCA_018248815.1 Croniades pieria auraria | reverse complement strand
CAAATTAGAATTTATAAAAAAAAACTAAGGTGTGTGAAGTCCGGCAACCCGCACTTGGTCAGCGTGGCGGACTACGGCCTTAACCATCTCAATATGAGAGGAGACCCATATTCCAACAGTGGGATGATAAATGGGTCGATTATTTTTTTATTACTTAAATCATTCCGCCAGGTCGCTTACGGGATAGATAGAGAGCAGTAAATTCCAAATATCTCTAACCTTACAGAACGGACGCGGTTCTTTCTCATTGTTTTCTCTTCGTACGCAGGAGTTCATACTGAAATATTATTTAACAAATCGTCACGTTACATAATATTGAAAACACTAAGTCGCAATCTTCTTATTCATGATACTTACAATGAAAACTGGGTTATCTCAGCTGAAACGGGTATCACGCAGCGTTACATGCAAACAGTTATGAATCTTATGTCGTTGCTGTAAAGTATACATCCGCTTGATTACAATGTTGGTATCGAACGTGTGTGGCCCTTATGGCCCACATGGCCCGCATCGGCACAATTAGCAGCAAATTGGCTAAATATTAGTCAAATACTCACCAACTAATAGACCAATGCCCACTGTTTAAGTTTAGAATACTTATTATTATTATTATACCACGCCAAGTCCTTTACGGGGTAGGGAGAGGAGTCTCGGAACGCAGCGTGCGTGTATGAAAGTAGAAGAAGCACGTCAAGTATGTATAGTTCACATTCGTAATCTTCATTTCTGAAGGTCATGCCCATTGTGCAAAGCTTTGGTGCAGATGACAAGTTGCTCCCACGCCTCCCTGTCGTTAGCTTCTTGGCGCACTTTGGTAACTGTAAGCTCCATCACTTCGCGAACAGAGTCAAATCAGTAGGTCGGCGGTCGTCCTCGTGGTCTCTCATTGCTCTATCCTTTCATACCGTGTCAGCTACGTAAGGTTAGAGATATTTGGCAATCGGCGCTCTTTGCCTACTCCGTGTGGAGGGTTGCCATTACTCCGTAGTCTATCACGCTGGCTAAGCACTTGGTGGCAGACTTTGCACGCCTTAGAGAACTTTATAGAAAACTCTAAGGAGTGCAGGTTCTTTTAAGATATTTTCCTTCACCGTTATAGCAAGTGATATTTCATCTTACAGCGTACTTTTTTGTAAAGAAAAGCGCGTAGGGATGTGAACCCACAACCCCGGAGAGGGAGGTCGAAATCTATACCACTGCGTTATTATTGTTTGACTGATTATTCACTGATTTATCATTATTATTTTATCGTTATTGAACTGTCATTATCAATTATACTGCGCAGTGTGAACTTGAAAATGAATATTTCAATAACGCTAGCATGAGAACTGTGGTCGCCAAGCTGGCGCAAGTGGCTTATGGACGTTATTGCTACCCACAGTTTCGACTACGCAATGATTACATTGAATGCCTTAAAAAGAAGCGCTTTTTGAAAGTATTAATTAGACCTTGCAACATAATTATATAATGTTCCATTGACTAGTCCATTACTTAGTCCAGTGTTTAATAAATTGATTCGTGGCTTCGATTTCCGGTCATATACGTATTTGCATGTAAAATGTGTTTGTATTTTTTCAATACTACTGACCAACAGTGGAACCATTCACTGATGGTCCGTAGTCTCCTCTCAGAATGAGAGAGTTGATATTATTGTCTTTAAGACTGTTTCTACATATGCATATATAGAAACAGTCCAACTCCAAGTACAAATATACGCATATTAGTTACATAGTTGTTAGTTGTATAGTTGTTAGTGCGTGTGTGTACATATTAAAAGAGTATCGCATCTCTGTCGACAGAACACACGGGAGGGTGGTATGTATCGCGTCGCGCTAATGCGACACAACTCATTCAAGGCACGTCCGCGTCCGATTGTCGGGCGACTGTGGTGCCGAAACCGGAAGGATGCGCGCGTGTGATCTGACTGCATTATAACATATTAATGGTGCCAATACGTTAATGGCCATGGCGATACACACCTACGCTGAATCTTATTGTTGTTATTAGATATTGTTATATCGTCAAGCCAGGTTCTTTAAACGGTAGACGGCTAGTACCAAGCATCATATCTCTATCGTAATAAACCTGACATGCTGGTTTCCGAGACTTCGGCCTCCCCTTGATCCCGCATCTTTAGTATTAAGCCGGACTTTTCTAAATAGGTCAATCATGTTAGAATAGATGAGTTAAAGTCACTTGGTGTACTTACCTGCAAGTAAATCGATAGATTATTTCACATTAGTTTTCATGAGAACCCTTACACTTGCGGGCCTTAGATAGAACTTCAGTCCTACCTTTAGTCTGTTATAACCAATAAATTATTCATAAATTAAGTGGCTATAAACGTATATTGCAATGGTATGTCATGTAACGAATGTTGCATAGAAAACTGAATTTTCGGGTTTAATTTGGCCTTAACGTACCTAATTATTTTTTTGTAATATTTTTATGTACAGGGTGGGTCAGAAAGGCGTGCGTGCGAATTTCCAAATCACATTACTCGTGACAGGCGCGCGGAAGCGGGGTGCGGGTAGTGGAGATAAGTAGCTTGGTTCTCGGAAATTTAGTCGTCATGGAGAGTTTCACCAGTGAGCAGCGTGCGTTCTGTGTATGCGTATTAGAAAAACGACGATTCGTGCACTATCGCGCGTCGTCTATTTCGCTCTCAATTTAGTTTACATGATCTAAATCACTGTCCTAATGAAAGTGTGATCAGGTGGTGGGTCAAAAAGTTCGAGTCTACGGATGTAACACTGAATCAGAAACCTGCGAGGCCTCCAAGGTCAATACGAGCGGAGGAAACTGTAAGCGAAATCGCGACGTCCGTACGGCGCGATCCTCAGTTATCATCCCGAAAGAGATCATCTAAGCTCGCCATGTCAAGAACATCATCAAGGTGTATTTTTGGGAAATATCTTAAATTTCACCCGTATGAACTTTAATTATTTCAGGAATTGTAACCGGATGACCACCATCTATGCCGTGCATTTGCCGAAAGAATATTAAAGTGTTTTCAAAGTTTGAACAATATACTCTCTTCCGATGAAGCTCATTTTCATTTAAGTGGATTTGTTGATAAGCAATATTGTCGGTACTGGGCCGTAGAAAATTCCAATTTAAAACACCAAAAACCTTTACATTCACTTAAGGTTACAGTTTGGGTTGCCATATTGGCTGAAGGAATTGTAGGACCCCATTTCTGCGAAAATGAGCGAGGCCAGATTGTAACAGTAAATTCTGATCGCTACACAGCTATGTTACGTAAATTTTTCTTTCCACAACTGCATAATTTTGAAGCCTACAACAGCAGGACCCAGTTTCAACAAGATAGACGACATCCGATACATCCAATTAGTCTTTTGCCATTGTAAACAAAATGTTTAGTGGAAAACTAATATCGCGTCGAGAGGACACTCCGTGGCCTCCCCGGAGCCCAAAATTTGTGGTCTCGATCCGGGGAGTGTATACTATTAGATGGCACACGTATCAGTGATGGTATTTTTAAAAATTAGAATTCCCACGTGTTTACTTTATTATAAATATAAATTATCTTCCTTAAGCTTTGTAGTTTTTTTCTATGATTTTTTGAAAGCCGCTGTTAAGGTCGCCCAGCTTTTTGGCAGCTAATTTGGCTTTGCCCTTCAGATGACTCCTGTAATGCACAGTATTCGATATGTTAACTCCCAAGATTGCGATACTGTCCCCAATGGTAAGCGTGGTTTCTTGGAACTTAGGTGCCCTGAAAAATGGTTTTTTATTAGTGGAAAACACGTAAACTTGTGTCTTCTTAGGGATAAACTCGACGAGATTCAGTCGCCCGCAATCCGAGACTCGCTACAGAGAGTGCTCGTCTTCAGACACAAGTTGAATTCTCTTTTCCTCCACGAGTATCTGAGAGGCACTTGCACGGTTTGTATAATATGCGTCCCTATTATTGTCATATGAATAGCAATGCATGTCACTAGTTTGCAGTAACATATCATTGATATGCAGGATGAATAGCGTGGGTGACAAAAAAGCCTTGAGGTACACCAGCATTAAGTGGCTTCATATCAGAGCAACAACCGTCGACTACGACGATAAAAATCCGGCAACCCATTTGCCTTCTGGATGGTAACTTCGACAGAAGGACCCTATGCCAGATCCGATCAGAGGCCTTAGCGATATCTAGGCTTAATGCTATTGCCTCCCCGCTATTTTCAATAGACTAGGCCCATCGGTGCGTCAGATAGACCAGAAGATCACCAACTGAACGGCCTTTGCGAAAGTCGTATTGGCGACTGCAGATCAGTTGGTGAATCTCTAGGTACCTGAGGAGCTGTGAGTTAATTAGTCGCTCCATGACCTTTGACAGGAGGGAGGTTATCACTATAGGCCGATAGTTGTTCGAGTCAGTGCGGGCACCCCTTTTAGGAATGGGGTGAACTAGAGCCACCTTCCACGAAAACAGTATTGTTCCTTTTGTGTAGGAAAGCGAGAATAAGCGTATTAAGACGGGAGCCAGCTCGGGAGCGTACGTCTTCAACACCAACGCCGGAATACCGTGCGGCCCTCTCGACTTCTTGACATCAAGGGATTGCAGATCTCGTTTTACAGCCTTCTGCCTACAGATTATATCGTTTACCGAGCTCTCATATCACGGGATTGTAGGCGGTGTGGCACCCATATCATCAAGAGCCGAGTTAGTGGCGAAGAGGACAGCCAGAAGATCAGCCTTCCCCTTCGCCGTGTGGGTCAGAGAATCATCCGATTTTCGTAAGGGTGGAAAAGACGAACAACAGAGGTTATCCTCAGCAACCTTGGCCAGCGACCAGAAAGCTTCGTTTCCGAAGGGACAGCCAATCGCTGCCCAATTCTGCTGATGTGCCTAGACTTCGCCTTGGCATTTACCTCTTTGCCGACCTACAAACGGCATTAAACTTTGCTTTTAAGTTCAGGTTCGGATCCTTGGTTGCCTGCGCCAACACCCACGCGTGGTATGCTTCTTGCTTTAGTTTTATTACTCCGGCACAGGTTTTATCACACCACGGTCGATTACGTCCACCTATGGATACAGCAAAGTATGGAATTAAACACTCCGTACCCTGTCGCTTCGCATCGGCTACGGCGTCAGTGCACGCGCTGGGATCATCTGAAACAATGCAAAGCCGCCTCCATGGGTAGGACGCCAGGAATTCTCGTAGTCCATCCCAGTCAGCCGACCCATAGTGCTAGACGTGACGTTTACCAGCAGGTCGAGAAATTTTCTAAATCTACTAGGAACCAACATTTTGCAGTACATTGAATTTACGTATTACGAAACATTAGCGTTTTTTATTCCCACTCTACAAATATCAATATTTAAGGCACTTGGAGTATCATTCTAAGTAGCCTATAGCATTCCATACAAAAGTGATTTGCAAATTCGACGGACACTTTCTGAAATTAGCGCGAACAAACGAGACATTTTCAAGTTTTATTAAAATATATAGTTTATTAATATAACACCAAAATTGTGTTTTTCCGAGCGGTAGACAGAGAAGCAGCAGCAGTGGTCTTTCGTTCGCCGCGGCGGATATTCGCCGCATGGGTATGAGACTACGGGCCTCGGGTATCCCCTCTTTACCCGGGCAGTCTCGGGGAACAACCGCCCCCGGTGATCTCACCGCGTCGTCAGACGGTGTTATGGTCTGCGGTCGTCACTCACCGGCCACCAATGCTAGCCAGCATCGTCTTCATAAAGAAGCGCAGTACTCACAATTTTCACAAGTTACACTTAACATTCTATGGAATAGGAGGTTAGCCTACTACATAAGAGGTTTATGTTTTGTGTTTAGCTACACTATAAATACCTTGTAAATTCACGGCCTTGACAATTTTGAAATTAGTTTAATAACCAAATTAAAACTAACAAGGGACCTCAGCACATGTTCCATTTATAGCCAAGGGTCAATCTACGCTGGCAAGTCTTGAGTTAACGAACCGGACCAAGGACGCGACACATTTGGGCAACAATTACTACTGGACGGTCGGACTGTACTTACATACACTCAAATTCTTATCCGTCACTCTTGTATTGTCACTCTCGATGAACGTTCCCAGTGAACTGTGTCGACGCGTTGATAGTATTTGTAATCACGATAGATGATACACGGAGTAAGCAGAGAACAGCAAGCGCCGAATATCTCGATTCATACAAATCTTATGTTCATTTTATACATTTATATCTCTCTTTATACGGGTACGGTTTCAGAGTCTTGTAAATAATGTTAAATATCTTCTTTGTTTTGATGTATTAAGTCTATGCTTTCAGTTTGTGTTTTTTTTAAACAAATACATATGTTATGATTGGCTTTTAGGGGCAAATATCAAACCATTGAGTCCACTAACTTCACCAGCTTGTACCATTTGCATACAGGGATGATTATTGTTATATCTTCTCGGAGTATTGTATTTTGAGATAAACAGAGAACATCGCGATAACGCAAAAAGATAAAAACCCTTATAGTATAAAAAAAAATACAAATAATGTTCTGTAAGGCCTCGTTACCGGAGCTGCTTACATACATATGTACGTATGTATGTATGTCCTATATGACTCTTGTATGGATAGTCCATTAACAACAGATCTAAACAATGAGGAGCTGTTCAATATATAGCTGATGCTTGGTGCGTGTGTAGCATAAGTATATAATTGTCATTATTTTATCATACGTATAGAGAAGATGACAGACCCTCTGTATTGCCTATCATCATCAAATGTTCGTTCTATTGCTGGACACGAGGTCCCCCTCAGGATGAGAAGGGTTAAATCCTTACCCTGTCAAATAGGCTGGCCAAATACGAGCTGGCAGATTATTTCCTCGTTGTTTGATTAGTTCATTGTCAGTTCACGTATAGGCTCAAAGCAACCACTCCTGTCCACAGCAGTAGCAAGGGCTCTGTAACCATCTCCATATAGGACAGAAAATAACTAGCTATTATTGACTGCTATCATACTAACATAGTAAGTGAACTAATGTTACTGTCGCCCCCTTCTTAGCTAATATCAATTAATGCTAATAGACTTACTTGCTTACTAACAACGTATATTAGTTATAATAAATTAAAATATCAGTCTTATTCCTAAAGTCGTGTTTGGGGAGGTGGACTGTCGTGACATTTCCTCGTTTGTTTCGCTTATCACTTGAATATTCAAGTAACTATTTGTAGGGATTTTGTGGTACTTATTTGTATTGTCCCCTTGAATACCATGCTGTTAGCAACTCGTTAAAAACAATAATTTTTTCGACCCACATCTAACCGAGCTGATTTGTAACATATTAAAAATGACGAAACCAAATGAACAAAGCGACACCTCACCCTGCCCCCAAATATTGAAGTAAAGCAACTCAAATAACATTAACAAAAGCAAACAAAATTGATTTTGAATGTAATCTTCGCAGCGATGTCTCTTTCAAAACGTTAAAATATAACAAGCGTGTAAAACGTTGGTCGCAAAATGGCGGACACTTGACGCGTCGCCGCTCAGCGGTTGTTACACTGTTTCCTTATCTTATTCGGACGGACGCTTTCAAAATTTTTTATTTTGACGTTTTAGAATAACACAATTTAAAATACAATTCTTGATATTTTTTATGTTTTTATATTAGAATAACATCTTAGGAATAATAAATACGTTACTTTGAAGCTCTTTTATTATTACCATTACAGCGTGGGTAGAACGCACCGAGTGCTAAATATATTTGTTGTACAGTTGACGTGTTTTTTCTACATTCGCATTCATTTGGGTTTGAAACGGCCTCTAGGTCATACCCTGGGGTTTCGAGCTTACTTTGGAATGTACTGTGAGTGGAAATGTTATAAACTGTTAATATTATTTATTCTTTTGTAACAACTTAAACTAAGGGGCACGAAGGCGTACTTAATGCAATAGCATTCGCTCAGAGTCGATCCTGAGTGATGGAGGGCTCGTGGTAAGTGCATATTGGGCATTATCACGGATATTAATTGCACCTCACTAAATAAACACTCGACTTATCCATGCCACTATCGGACACAAATCGCAATCATGGTTACGTTGCACTGCTCTTATCGGTTCTTGGCCTATTTTTTAATCGCTAACGTTTTCCAATTGCAAAATTTGTTCTTTGTGTGTACGATGACTTAACTGTGAAAATAGAGTGTATTAATTGGGAGACAATTCGGCTATTTTCGTTAATAACGGACAACTCAGGTATCAAGCAGAAGTAAAAGAAGGTAAATAAAATATAAAAGGAAGTTTATCGTTTTTCTGTAGAACATCATCATCATGATTATTATGATCAGCATCAATAAGAACATTTTTAACGTACCACCGTTGAGCACTGGTCTCTCCTCAGAACGAGAAAGGTTAAGGGCGTATTCTGCCACACTGGCTAAGTGCGGATCGGTAGACCACAATCACCATAGAAAGCATTATGGCAAGCTCTAAGGTGTGCAGGTAGGACAGAACCCTGGACCCCGGAGTGGGAGTCTGAATTCTAATCTACTAAGTTAACTCTGCTTGATATGACGTACATACATACGTGTACGCTTACATTACTTAATAATTAAAGTCAAAGGCAAAAAACTTATCCCCTATTCCATTATAACATAACGTGACTGGTGCAACGTGGGAGTGTACTACACTCTTCTGTCGATCCAGTTGGAGAAATAGAATTTCGATGTGATGTTATGCTTGAAAATATAAAGTGGCGGAGCAGGGTTATTTGATCAGATATGAATAAAATCTATGATTTTTTCCGTCGCTCGGCTGCCACCACCTCGTTGCTTCCGTATGAAAAATACCAAATATCTTCAATCGGACGCAAACTGCATCTTAATCCAATTTGATACAAAATTGTTTATCCTGTTCCATTATATTATTCCAGACGTTCGTATCGCCAACGTTTGTCAACCTGAGAGTTCATATATCTACGGAATGCTATTTTGAGGCAATAAGTAGGAATTATTATTATTATTGTGACAAGAACAATGCAAGACTCACACTCTAGGTCTTATAGTGGCTAAACAGCGAGGCAGAAATCTCCGAAACAGGCATGTGGATAACGAATGATGAATTTATATGAAACTCGTGCGGTCTGCAAGAATAGTGACAGCATTCGGTGATATTTCGGCCTACCCCGTAAGTGACATGGCGTGAAAATTTTTACGACGACATTAAGAATTAAATAAATTTCAACACACAATAGGTATTCGTAGAGAGAATGAGTTGTCGAATAAGTTTGAGAAGCGGTGCCCTAAGCCTTCGCATTGCCGGATCTAAGGAATACTTCGCCCGTCACAACAAGTTTTCTTCGCTGCGGATCGAAAAGATTCCTGGAGGTTGAGAGGAAATTGATGAAATATTTTGATAAAGTTCATAAATTAAATTTAACGTCTTGGAAACTCAGTAATTCCGACCTGAGATTTTTTTTTCACTCAATTCCTTTTCTAATCTTTCTGAATACCAACTTTTGCCAGATTCAGTTAAAAATTCATAACAGATACGTTTGAAAATTTATATTACCGTAATTCTTTGCCAACTGCTAAGGCATCAGCGCGAGTAAAACATCTCACCTCTCACTTTAGGGAATCCTGAATAAATCATAATAGTGAATAACATGTTAAGATATTTTCACAAACAGCCATCTGATTCCAAAGTAGACTCGAGCAGAGTTACGATAACCGGACGGCTGATTAACTAAATACATACTCATATGGCTATTTCTTTTTTACACCCATACATAGAACAAATACTGGTGAACTTGTGAACAATTACAGAAACTAACGAATCACCCAAGTATTTGTTCTGAATAAATCAGCACCACGAATTCGGCGACCCCGATGTAGGTAGCCAGATCAACTTCACTGGGCAAACCCCGTCTGAGTACAATGCAACTTTGGTTTACGTGTATCTGCTGGGACACGGAGACATCGGATTAGCTTGACTGCCGGAAGTCGTTTCAGAAGAAACCTTAATCGAAAGACATCATATCGTCAATGGACTACGAAGAGATCTAGTTCAACTACGGACATTTTTACATGTTTTGCGATTCACAGAATTGCTTATCAAATTATGTGTATAGCGGTTATTAAACAACAACTTACGATATTATTTACCGTTACGTATAATTTTTATTGTTACTATATCACCATGCTAGGTCTCATGCGTTGTAGACAGACAGCACCGAATACCGAATGCTATATATCAATATCCTTACAGACCTTACTTGCTCCTCCCATATTACTCCGTGCATATGAACATACATGACGGTTTCTGAGACCCAAGCTAACTAAATCACTGATATACATGAAGTCTTATTGAGATTTGAAATTATAAGTTTAACTTTTAAAAGTAAACGTAACATCACGCCTGTAATCCCCGAAGAGGTAGGCAGAGGAGTGTAGTATACTCACACGTTTCACCAGTTACGTTTACGTCCCATGAAATAGGTGGTGAGCCT
>DWJK01006452.1:0-10466 GCA_018248815.1 Croniades pieria auraria | reverse complement strand
TCCCGAAAAACGTACGTGAGTTAAGCCGGTACATTTTTAATCATGTGTATAAATACTCACGAAACATTTAATAGTAGTACGATGAAATACCGCTAAAACCTACAAAAGAACATCTAAACTATCTGTAAAATATAGCAATTATTATTATTATTAGGGATGCTATCCCATATTTGGTCACTTTCCTTACTAATAACTGTTATCGATACTTTCTTGACGTAAGAGATAAATGTAAACACATTTTAGGTTGAAATAGTTTTTCTTTATTTCTTAGCTATTTACACGGCCGTAGAAAACATCCAGCAAGTTTTTCTTATAGTAACTTAAAGTATATTGATTTCATTCAGTCATTTTGTCATTAGGTACCTAGATTTCTTTCTTTTGCCTGTAACGGCGATCCGTGGAAAAATATTTTTTTTTTTTTTTATGTATGTGGTTGGGACAGGAGGGTAGTTTCAAAATCCATAGCACAATTCAATAGCGACGACACAATTAGGTAATTTACAATATATCGATTACTTACTTCTATTATCACTGGGTATTTTTCTTATCACTATTTTTTACATAAAAATTACTTAGTTATCTAAAATTTACAATAATTTTACAGCTTACAAATCGTAGTTTTATTGGACTTCGGTGCTTTGGCCATACTGATCATCTCATAACGTTAGATCTAAGACAAGTGCTGAACACTGAACTTCATAGAAAATTTAAAAAATGTATTAAAGTTGTCAAAAATAAAGACCATTTTACAATACATTTTGCTTGAATTTTTCTATAGAAAGTCCATATAGAGTGTTCAAAATATGCATCATCTATGCACATCACACAAGATTTACAATCTAAAGGAAGGCTGTTATAAATCACGGTTGACAATAGCGGTGACAAAATGTTCGCGGCTGAGACCATGTTCCTATGTCATAAAGGTTGCAGCGAAACAATGCTGGACGCCTTGTTAAGTATAACATAAGAGTCGTATCAAGCAAAGCGTGGCTTGCACAAATATATACGACTCGCCATAAACAATCCAATCAGCGGTCCTCGTTTACAACCCTGTTATTTTAATGTAAACAGCAGCCCCATACACGCCCGGCCACCATTGTCAAATGCTCCATAACACTGTCCTAGCAGCTTCGAACTTACCATCGGAAGATTTCAATGTTTACAAAATATTCGGACGGCAATCCCGTTGCATCGTTTTAAGGCTATTTTCATAAGTTGCACGACCGACCCAGCAGAAGGATAAACATTAGATGTGTTGTAGGTGCGCTAACATAGCTTTACAAAAATAGGTTCCAGGGTCTGACTAATTTGAACTAACCTGGTAATAAGCGTAATGCACTCTTATATCGATACCGGATAGCGCTTTAGCGAACTTTTCATTCCACGTGGTGTGAATTCGTTATCTGTAAGCAATAAACTATTCGATTTTTGAATTCAGGCTAGGCGGAGTTTACGTAACTAGTAAATTCTGGCGCGTAGCTCTAACACTCGGCCACGTCGACTTAAACGATGTATTCCTTTGAGCGTCGAATGAAGAGTTCCCTAAGCGCGATGCGGTCAATAGGCGGCGGCCGCACCGGAGTGGTGCATCAAGTGGTGGTGGTGATAGGATTCTTGCGTCGGACACCACCAGTCCGGCACGCCGTGCGGGACCGTGGGCGCTGGCTGCGTTTGGTGAAACTGCGTCCAGTGGCCACCAAAGCCAATTTTGTTTTCCATCATGCCATTGCCTCCAATATTAGTGAGATGTGGAGGTTGGTTGTGGTGGGGAGGGGGCGGTGGTCTATCGTACGATTTTTGATCGTGAGGATTGAGGTACTTGTCGTTAAGGCTTTCGAGTTTGTCCGTTATCGTGGGGTGGTGTTGGGGGTGGTGAGGAGGAGCAGGCAAGGGCGGCGGCGGTGGAAGTGGGGCCGGGGGACTGGCGGCGCCGGCCGTGACGCTGACGCTGCCGGCGGACGAGGAGTCGTCTCCGTCGCTGTCGTAGCGCGGCGAGGCGTCTCCGGCGGCGCCGTGCACCTTCATGTGCTTGCGCAGCGAGGAGGGATGCGTGTAGGACTTGTCGCAGCCGTGCACGCGGCAGTTGTACGGCTTGTCCGATGTGTGCACGTGCGAATGCTTTTTCCTGTCTGAGGAGTTCGCGAATCGACGATCGCATCCCGCATATTCGCACTTAAACGGCTTTTCACCTGAAATTAATGAAATAAATTAATATTAGTCATATAAATATAAAATTCCTACAGGTTTTATAACTCCAACATACATATATTATTTATTGATTTTTTGTTCATATGTTTTCAAGAAATATTGGTATCAGAACATGCCAAATGTTACATACGCTAAAACTTCTGTTCTTATTATATTTAATCGCCATATGCTCAACTTGGAGTACAATGTAATTCTCAAAGCTAAAGAATGACTGTTATTCGCGGTAATCCAACACCCGCTCCCATAATCCTGATATCTTTTTACAAAACACAGCGGACGCATCTTTCTCCCGTACTATCTAAAAATAAAAGCATCGATGGCCGCGAATGCGAATGTCCAATCACGCCATAAATAACCAGATTTGCTCGTTGTTTATAGTTTACGAGTATAAATAAATATTCGTAACAATTGCACGGGATACTTAACACGGCCATAAATCATCTTTATAAGACGACTTTGTCACAATGTCGTAACAAAGCCGAGCGTCTGTTGCATTGAATAACGTATTTTGAACTTTATATTTAGGACCAAAGACATGTTTAAATTTGTTCTTCGAAGCGAATGTGCTGCCTTTGTTGGCAAGGAGTCTTCAATATCTATTTCGATGACGAGCTGATGGAAATGAACAATTACTTCTGTCTCACTGACATCGCCGAACGTAGCTCTGCTGCCTTAGTGTTTATAAGTATCTTAACGGGACAGACAGGCACTTATAATTTTACCCTTAATTAAAATGAAAGCTCTTCAAGAAATATGAAGCCATAAGATAGGTTTTGGTTTTAAGCGCGTTTTTAGCTTTTTTTTTCGTACGTTTCTCTTATAAATAATGTTCCACTATGTGTATTGTCTGCACCCTGAGGAATCATACTTGAGTGGTTGTTACCAAAAATGTTAGGGTCATAATAAATATTCCTTTTGACACTGAATATTTTTTCCGAACATCGACAGCCAACAAGCCGTATTGTGACGTTCCTCACGAGTTCACCGAATCGTGTGTGATGAGAATAACATTCAATAAATACATTGCAAGTATGCTTGGCATCACAGTGTGACCGCACTATACAACAATATGCCTACATTTCTTTGTCGTGTTTACAAATAAGCCTCTCCGGTTGTAATCCCCGGTATTGTGTATGAAACTGGAGGATCGCTGAGTACGCACAGATGCTAATCTCAAGTGTCTGTTAACACACCAATAATAGGGCTTTTTAGGAGTTCCCTTACCGCAAGTTTTGTTACCGCGTCCGAATTGTGAATGAACAGATCACGCGTTCCACAGATTATTCTGAATTGTAATATTCTCATTTTTCATTCATAGCTACTTCACGAATACTTCTATTTATTGTATACTGTATCACTTATAAAAAATTTATAAATTGTTATATTCGTAAGAATATAGCTGGAAAATTTTGACTGCCTCGTGGGATTTTTCTAAATTAGAATTTGTAGTAATGACTCGGAGCCCAGCATCTGGATCTGTGTTCGGTGTATGACAATAGGCTTACCACCTATTCCATGGGACTTAAACGTAACAGCTGAAACATAGGGGTGTACTATACTCCTCTGCTTACCCCTTCTGGGATTGCAGGCGTGATGTTACGGTATAGCCGGAAAATTCCATTCCATTTTCAAATATTTACTTGAATTATTTTTAAAATCTTTCAATACCTTCGTGCAATATGAAATCCGATATTTTTTATTCTTAAATATAACAATGCTCGCTTGTAAACAAAATCAAATGTTGCAAAGGCAGGCGAGTCAAAAAGTACAAAAACGGGTTTCAGGTGGTTTGATTTCGGTCAGAACAATAAACGGTGCCAGAGTCGGGTATTAATGAGGCTAATACGAGATAAAAGAGCGGGAAACATGTGTCACCCGTCTAATTACTAATCGGGCGTCTCATCTATACAAAAAAGGACCGAAGACAAATTCTATTAGAGTGTGATGGGCCATCGTGCACGCGCCGCCCGGTGGCCTCCGCGCTGACTGATGTGTTTGGTGTTCGGTTCTCGTAAACACAATAAATCGTCGAGTGTTATGTGAAGTTTATTAGTGAGGATATAACTGACAGCCTAGTATGGAACTGTGATGTTGTGGACAATTTTAACACGTTATCCGTGTTGGGTTTTACGCTACGTTTTGCAAAACCATGTCGCTGTGTTGATAATTATTCAATAATAATTGCTAAGATATAAATATGTTAGCGAATTTCCACGAAGTTTAAATTTTTTTCCTATACCGGACTGTAGATTTGGAGAACTGAGTGTAGAGGTAGGGGTATATTTAATGATAAAATAAAACAGCATGGACAACATGAGTTGGGAATGCGCGTCGTGAATTCGTTGCATGCCACGTCGAGACGCGGGCTAGGGTCAGATGTTTATCTTAAACGCCTGTATCACCCACGGGAGACACTTTTTTGTAACGTTATTATAGATTTGGAATTTTGCTTCGGGTTTATTTTCCGATGATGTTTAATAAAACGCTAAAAAGATACGCTACGCTTATCAAAGAGTTTGGTTTTCAGATCTTTTGTTACGTTCAGATAATTGCATGTAAAGTTATGAGTATCTTCTGCACAGTATTGGTCCACGTTCAGCTCACGGCAGACAAGCTCAAAGCGCATGTTTCGCAAGTCGATTACGATTCTGCAGTTGGCGCGGTGGCTGGCCGGAATTAAACTACAGTATTGAATTACCAATCGCTACTTAAGTGCGCTCTGCTGAGAAAACAAGCTTTTTAGAAATAGCACGAGTGAAGTGAAACCAGAGCTGCTTCGCCTTTGCACCCAAATTGTGTAAATGACATTAGGTGAGTTTACAGAAAAAACATTGGTCGGTTAGCAAGTGTCGAGTTACTCACACGGAGCTACTGCCGACAAATTAACTTTAAAACTCGAAAATGTATGAGTTGCTATTAAAATTTATGGCCATTAATAAACACCTGCGAATTCCTCTTCATAATTTTAAATTAATTCTTTACGCGCAAACTGTGTCCACACTATAGCTACCTAGGAAACTGTCATAGATTTGGCAGTTATTGTGAAGAAAAAAAAATTTATTTATATTCTACTTGCCGGTAACATTTGAAGATGCCAACCGCTTTATCGACGAGGTATTATAACATCCCGGACATGTGGCTAATAGGCGTTGTTTTAATCGGCTAATGGCTGATAGGCCCGACCGGCTGGGCCTAATTCAATCTTGAAGAGCTAGCCGGCTAACGAGCGGGGAATGACTGGCCGATTTGACAGTCCTCGACAGGCATGTTCCGCCCGCAAGGTTATACGCTGTAATAGACGACTATTAAAGATTATTATATTGTTCGGGGCCCGCCCTACCTTCATTAATAGTAACTTTTTACACTCGTGGAATTCGATCGAGTGAGTAGTCTTTACATAATTGGAATGTAAATGTTTTTAGGTAAGCTTTATGTTCTTGTTGATGAGTTAGGTTTCAAGCGAATTAATTCTCGCAGTTGTCACAATAAGTGGAACATTACGGTAACAAACAAATAACGGGTCGACGAGCACCAGCGCGCCGGTGGTCACAATCTACCTTGTACTTCAGTGTCAGGATGACACCGTTCCACTATTGATTGACAGTGGTTCCTCGAAAAATCGATTTTCTCTCGCATATTTAAAAAGAAGTTTCGTAGAGATGATAATGATTTATGATGCTCCTTTTATCCGAAACGTATTTCGAATTAGAAAGATATATTAATATCTTCATTTTTTCCACTTCTCGAAGAATAAGAGCCCTCGTCCGGGCGCACAAAAAGAATACGCAGGGTCGGCAACGCATTCGGCGCCCAACGACCGTGTGACAAGGTGCTTTATGCGAACGATTATGAGCAGACCGAATAATGTTTCGATACCCGATAAATATCTGCCAACTCATACAAAAGCATCCCAATAAACGTATTATAGCAAATGTAACACAACACAGGCCACAAAGTGCATAGTCATATCGCGCTGGTATAAATTAAAACGAAGTGCACGTCGTGAGAATATGACTTACTTAATATAGGTTTGCATTAATCATAGATATATTTGCCGAATATGTTTTTATTATTGCCTAGATTATTTCGTAATTAGAACTTTGAAACGTAGATATCATTTTATACGTAAAAATAACACAGAGCCGTTGTATTTATCAGAAATGTATATATCAGAATTGTCTGTAATTATCTCGTCACGAGTGAGAGAAACTCTATATAAATCTAACAAACCTTTAACCGCAGACGGCCTCGAGCTATAATGTAGCATCTACATAACGTAGCATCTACATAGCTGGGGTACGTCGAGTCTAGTGAATTTTAGTGGAGCCAAATTAAAAGTTGGTTCTAAATTTGTTCCCATAGTGTGTGAACGGGCGACCGGCGCGGTACACCTGCGACCGCCAGAACAAGCACAAAACAAGCGGGACGCTCGTCAATCCGCCCGTCAGCCATTTTGACAGGCTTAACCGGCATCATCGCCTGCTCCAAACGTTAAAAAAACAACGGAAAAACATGACATACACTAGATTTTTGATTCGAACAATGTTCTCGAGTTTGGCTAAGGTGCGTTACCGTCATAAAATAAATTAAACAGATCTTTATCTTTAATTGTATTTTGTCGTTATAACAAATGCTAGAGCGAATTTCTTGTCTGAGTTTGTTGCCTGTGCTTGGCAACGCAATGAAAAACATTGTCGAATAATATTACACTTACTCAGTCCATATCATCCGTAAAAAGCTAATATCGTAAATTTGTACGACGAAACGGCAAAATGTGGAGTGATGTAATAGTTCTGTAAGGTCTCTATCTGTATCCATATGTTATACAAATAAACGTATTTCTTTTCATTTCATTTCGTTTCATTTCATTTCGTTTCATTTCGTTTCATTTCATTTCATTTCATTTCATTTCATTTCATTTCATTTCAAGCAATGGTAGTTTAAAGTATATTTAAAAAATTTAACTATAATTAACGAAAGATCCAGAGCGGCATGAACAATAAACGAGTCTCTACATTTTTCTGACTTACAAAAATGTAGAATTAGACGACTTAATCTTATACTGTACTTTAATATTTATTATGTCATAAATTTGACATGTGATACGTTTTATTTAAAATAATTAAACCTAACAATATTTGTTATCTTCTTAATTTTCCACCTTGAAGTTTTACATTACAGTTTTTTTAGAAATATTTGCGTTAATTAGATGTGTTCTAAAACTTTATTAGCTCTACGTTACACAAATAAAGGAACAACCTTAAAAATTTACTAATTAAATATTTCTAACGCAGTTAAGACCCTCGACGGCAACGCGGCTCGCAACACGGTTTATGTTGCGATAAATTGGACATCATTAATATCTAAATATTCAGAGATCATAAATATTATAGTTTTAGGGCATAGAGTCCGCTGCGCTATAAATCGACTGAGTAATGTATTTGGATCGGACTTCGAGCACTTGTCTCAACGTTTACAGGAGACTGACGGCGACTCTACACGCCTAATTCAGTTATTATTGCAAAAATATCAATTTCAAGCAACGACAGCGCTGAAATTTATCTGTAATTATTATAAAAATACGTGCTGGGAATGTTAGCATATTGCAAAGATAATTAGTACTGAAATTGTCCCTCATAATGTGTTTCTTATTGGTAACGATTTGAGTCTGTTTCTGTATTGTTCGTCGCTTGTGATTCACTCGTCATAAGACACGTACCTTAGTATCGGATTCGGTGTGGCTCCGAACTAAGTCGTGTCCACAACACCCACACGGGGTCAGGTTTCAGCCCCTGGGCACATTTTTGGGACAAACCAATACTTCTAACGAATATTAATAGCTGGTTTTGTTCTTATTTCCATCATGTTATTATTGTTTTTTTTTTTAAACACGAGCCTCGGCCGCATTCCTCGGATGCTTGCGTCCCTTGAGCCATTTTAATTTCGAATTAATACTCAAAATAACGTACTGACTGCAATTTGCAACGAACGCTTCAGTTATTTGGACACTTAATTACAAAAATATAGAAATTGCGCAACTGATAGCTAGCAATTTAATTTTCTTCATTTGCCTGGTTATAGCTAGCTCCCTATTTTTATTAACTGTTTCTTAAGTTCTCTAAGGCGTTGAATGTTAGTCGTGAAAAATGATTTTGTATTGTATGCATATCTCTCGTTATTTCGACGGATTTTGAAAGAATGGAAATAACTTGCGACGGATGAACTTAGCGATTAAATATTCCCGTATATGGACCTAGGCTTTTGTTGCAAATGTAGTCAAAGAGGTAGACACGCGATCTAATTACGGAAGACTTGAACTTCTGAAGTTTGACACTATTGACTACAGATTCAAAAGTTGTGCGTTGTGAATTCTAAAACGCACGTCAGCCACGAGAGACCACACCAGGGAAGCTCTGAATAGTTTGATCCAAGTCGCTGTGGACGAAATACGGTCGGGATCGATTATTATTATTATTATATATAACAAAATTACTTTCATGAGTAAAAAAATATGATGTTTCATGTGGAGACGTGTTAACGTAGCGAGACTGCTGTAGAACGAAGGAATTTATGAAGGAATTTATGTTTTAACAATAGATTGTTTACAGCATTGTAAGTTTTTATTTTTTGCTGTTATAAATAGTTACTTTACAGCTATATGTCATACCAGTTGCGATTTTAATCCGAAATAAAGTTTTTTCGTTGGATTTCATGCATCTTCGTAAATGTACATGTTTTTAAAGACTGATCCCAAGTTGTAGGTGTGGTCATAAAGTTTACGGGTAATAAACGAGTATTTCTGAATACAAATACGCTATTTATGTTAATAGTTTTAGCCCCCTCCCCCCTCTCCTTCCACGGGGCGTGGAACATAGCTGGTGAAAAATGCGAGTAGATAATACCCTCTTCTGCCTACCGCTTTAGGCAAATATAGGCGTGTTATGATGTTGAATTGACAATGTTCCATGCCACCCCATGTCTAACATTGAGTGGAATTGTCAACTTGAGATTGCGCTCTTAAAACGTTAAAGCCTAAACGCATTGCTACGTTTGAACAGCGCGTTTGGAATAAAATGAAAAAGTAGTTCTAGATGTGGTTCTCTTATTGTCATGTTAACATTTCGATTGTTATCCCGCGAGGGCCGTCGGACGTTTTTGGACGTGGTGTTAGCGCGCGGAGTATCTGCGTCAGGCGTACCATTATTGACACAATAGCCTCGCATTTTTGCCTTCTTTAAACACTTACAGACAACAAACATCAGTAATAGCAGTTTCATTATTGAATTGTAACGAATTGTGTGATTCTTACACGATCAAATGGAGATGGAGAGACGAGTGAATATTCTAAAGAATAATCGAATAGGTCTCAGTGTATTTTAATCTTAATAAGTTAAGATTATGGTAACGGGTTAAAAATTAAAATGAAATTAGATTGTTGAGGCAGTTGTAGGTTTCTGGTTGCAAAAATAGGAGTGCTTTGAATTCGTTGATTTTATTAACTATATTACTTTGTTTATTTGTGCAGAAAATATTGACTTTGGCAGAAGTTTATTAAGAATTAAGCATGTTTATAGGATTACGGGTCATTTAAGGGTCACCCACTATGAACTAGCTTTGGCTTCTGATGTACCTACTTAATATCTACACTGCAAACGCTAGGAGTTGGTAAACCACATACTCCGCTGACTGCTTGTTGTGAACAGTTCAGTATCAAACATTGTCTCTACCCTTGTTGGGCTGGTTCTGTGTTAAAATGGCGATAATGTATTAATGTAGATAAACAATAAATCCTTATATATTAACTCGAACAGTGATTAAATTATGTAGATAATTACGAAAGGCTTAATCGTTTGTTACGGTTTCATAAATCGAAATTAAAATTTACCTTCTTGTAGCTTCTAGCGACTGCTTAAACAGACTCGGCTTAAACATCGAACTAGACCAACAGAAATTTAAAAATTTAAAAGAGCTTTAAAATATCACGCTGAGCAAAAAGTTAAGAATTTAAAAGTATCTTCAAAGTATCATAAATACTACATAGAATTTAATTTTTTGTATTATTTATTTCACGGTGTATTCCACATATTATTTAAACCCCCGTTCATAATTATCAGCCTGCTCCCGTCCACTGCTGGACATAGGCATCTCCAATGGCACGCCACTGAGCTCGATCTTCTGCTTTTCGCATCCAACCACCGCCAGCCACTTTGCGTATATCGTCACTCCACCTAGCTGGAGGGCGTCCCACGCTACGTTAC
>DWJK01006451.1:0-10466 GCA_018248815.1 Croniades pieria auraria | reverse complement strand
TTCTAAGATGTGCAGGTTTCCTCACGATGTTTTCCTTTACCGTTAGCAAGTGATATTTAAATTTAAAACGCACTTTTGTAAAGAAGTGCGCGCCAAGGATTTGAACCCAGCACCCCCGGAGTGAAAGGTTGAATTCTTAACCACTAGGCTACCACTGCTTTTTTCTATATTATTATTCAACCTCAAATAACGATTTGAATCTTTACGTATCTCCAAATCAATCGGTTTGTTAAAAGGACATTGTTAACCAAGAGGACGTCATCGGACACTCCTTATAAAAAACTTTAAAAATTAGAAATAGGAGTAGATATTGTACCTTAGCAGTTACAACTGACTGCGAAGGTTTTTTACTATTTTCATGTATTGTATTATTGAAGACAAAAAGGAAAGTTATCTGTGTGTAGATAAGTTATCATAACCTGATGGAGAATAAAAACGGTATCATATAATAAATAAAATAAATAGTAATCATTTATTTGGTTAGACGACTGTTTTTTATAAAATGAACCTAAAAACACACTGTAATATGACAATCGTGGGTGGTGGTGGGTGTGTCGGCAATCACACCCTTCAAACAGAAGAACAATTTGTTTTTACAATGATTTCCTCACACTACCGGTCAGTATACATGTTGTAAAATATTTCGGTACATTTTTGTATAATCATACTTATAAAACATCGTAAGATCTAAGAGAATCCTAAAAAAACTGTCCAACTATATTTTAGAACTAAAATGAAATGTTTATCCTTCCTTCGATTAAGACATTTAGGTCTACAGGGAAAATAAACTATGAAATTATTATACTAATGTAAAAACACTACCTTACCCGCTAATACATAGATACTACACTACCTTACCCGATAAGGCAATGTTTAATTCCCTAAATATATTTAAATGTTCTTGGATGGAAATGTAATAGTAAAGTTAGTACTTAAATACGAGTACACATCAAATATAGATGGACATGAAGCTGCTTATTCTCAAAACTCCAAGTTTCTAGATAATACGATCCATCACTTTTCTCTGTAACTAGTACATTTTTTGATAACAGGAAGCAGATTAAGAAGCGAACAAAATTTTACAAAGCCGTAGGTACTTTGAATTAATTAATTAATAGGATGAAATTTTGCACGTTGTAATTCAATTAGGACTCCGCTGATAGTCTACAAACAAACAGCGGAGTAGCGGCTATGGAAATGGATCAAAGATCGCGTGTTTCGGCAGTTAGTTAATAAAGGAAATATATTAGATCGGGAGCCATCGCTTGAACGGCGGGGCGCGGCGGAGGCCTCTCCCATCGCTAATATAACTTAATGGAAAATCGAAGTATTATCTCCTGCCCCCTGCCCCTGCCACCCCACCCGACCGCCAACCAACTTTTGATCCTCGACAAATTTTAAGGATTCCTTCAAGCGTTAATTAATTTATTGTAGCGGTCGATGTAGCCGCAAGAAAACTCAATTAATTTTAAAAGGGTTTTTGTGTTGTTTTTTTTTTCAGTGATCGCCCTCTCGCGTCTCGCGAAAAGAAAGCGCGGTTTTCATTTCATCTCTTTGAAGCGCCCCTTTCGCCGGCAGTAATTAGAAAGTAATGAATTTACTACCGCATTGTTAAAAAAATCGGATAGTCTTAAGCTATTATTTATGCTCATACGTGAAATCTACTTAGTCTTCATAAGACAACACAGTTTTAAATCAAACAGCACATTTAAATTTATTTAAATCCGTTTTGTTTCGAATTCAATCCTAGTCCTAGAAAGTTTATCGAACGATTTTGAACTGGTATTTAATGTTGGGTAAGAAGCATTGGTTGAAAACTTTAGTTTTCTAACAGTGTAGTATAGGTAACGGGAAGACTCTACGCAGGCTACCAAATGCACATCCATTAGTGTGGTATACCCCACTTGGCCGTCTTCTCAAAATTGTTTCTATCTGAAACTGCAAGGTCTGTCCAAGGCACAGATGTGTGCTCCGTAACAAATTAGAAAGTTTTAGGTCAAAAAATTCCTCAATGGATTGAGATGAACCTTTCAATCTATATAATTATGTGGAGTAGAACAAGTTTTTTCTTTAAAAATAGCAAGAATAATCTTATTATTAATCCAATTTGTTATTAGTGTAAAAACCTCTAAGATCCTATATCAATTTTATATTAATAAAATCAATAAAAATATGTTTTTATGGCGAGGACCCTTATTCTATAGGGTTAATGGCCGAAGTATCCTCTCCGCTCTTATTTTTTCACATAAATTTCGCTGCTGTGTCCCATTTTAAAGGTATGACAAGTCATATAAAAAGATTTCCACTTCGTTAACTATGAGCTATCGCTATCTATCAGTGTCGGATAGCAATCGATTGATCGCGGTATGACCCAACCTACTTAGGCACGGCTAAATGCCCTGGCCGCCCACAGGCAACAGCATAGGCGCTGCAAGAAGCCTTGGTCTTCGATTCACAATCCGTATGCCCAGCGTTGGGGTTGTGGCCAAATACCCCTCACTGGTGGCAAGTTATATCCAGCAATACACTTGTATGGGTTGATGATAAACTGCCCGTCTATCTGTTTGAAACGGATCGCATTATGAATTCGCACAACATTTAAATTTCTGTAACATTATGTAACTCACATATTAGCAACTTCATAATCTCTTTTAGCTAAATTTTTTTTATAACTTAATTTAAGTATCCTGAGTCCACGTTAGTCCTCATCAAACTAAGATTTTGATATAAATGTAGGTAAGATTTGTGCGGTTGTTGACGTACTAGTACTATTTTAAAGTTTCAAGAGAATTCCAAATTATAGATAGTAATATTTGTCAAGAGTTCGTCGATACAGTTATGAAGATTATTTTTCACCGAACCCTGAATATTTTGAGTCTACGTTAGGTTTAACGCTTTTATTTCTTGTCTTCAGGTTGTCTGCTCGAAGGCTCCCGACCTCCGCCCGATGTGCCACCGCGCAATCCGACCATGTCTCGCCTGAACGGCCGCATCACTGGCAATCCCGCCGATCTCTCCGACTTCGAACCCTCGTGCTTGGTACGCACACCATCTGGAAATTTTTACGTGCCCTCGGGTAAGTAAAAATTTAACTTTAATTGAAGGTTATCAATTAAAGGTTTTAACAGAATTATTGAAAACCCCGCGCAAGTTTTTCATTTTGTAGCCTGCTACAACTACAACATAAACAAAAATGTTGACTCAGACAACTCGTATAACGCCCTTAACAGGCTATTTGTGGAATAGTTTGTATGAAAATAGTGCTACATTTACTGCGTTTGTATATACAATTATACTTAACACGTAAAATACATAAGGATTAACAAGCTCCATGTTGAATATAATCACATAATTTATTTTCAGGAGATATCCAAAAGAATCCGTCTATGGACTACAAGTCAAATTCGTCGTGTAGTAGTCCCGGAAAACAAGAAAAGAGTACGCTAGAAAGGATGGACCGAAACGATCGTCACCCAGCATTTGGGGCTCCCGTGCCTGTCCTCCCAGTTAGAAACAATCTCCGCGCGACACATTTTCCCCCAACCGCCTCTCGCTTCCACTTCAGGAAGGGCTTCTCTTCTAGGTGCTCTTGGAAGTGCACCGCAATAGTTTTCATAATGTTATTTGTTCTACTTTTAGCCATCGCCTCTTACATGTCAGGTAATTAATTCATTATGAATTAAAATTTAAATACTTTTTGCTCTTACATCTATGGTCTAACCCTATAAAGATGTGATTATGTACATAATATTTATTTGACATTACAATATTTATGTAAATCTTGAATTGCATATTTGTTTACAGCATCTTATTTTACTGATAACTGGTCATATCAGAACAAGCCATGTACAGTAATAGTTGGCGAAGCCTCTGATAAGTTTCCCGCGTCAAAACCTACGACACTCGAATCGAGTAATAAATCTTTAGTAACCAGACCGCACCAAAGCTCGACATCCTCCGGCTCAGGTAATGAAGAAAGTCACTCGCGCCATCGTAGAAGTGTAGATGGGCATGCTTCTTCTGTAATACCTCCTGTTTCTTCTATGAATTCTTCCGCTACTGTAGATATGCATGAATTAATCACTTCGCCTTCTTTGAATACTGTTAGCTTAGTGCATGGTGTGTCGTCGACTTCAACTACGGACGAGGCTCTTACTGACCCAGTGGAAGAACATGATAACGCTTTCACAACTACCAATGTGGGTAATATAACAGCTAACTCTGGTGATCTAACCAATACAACCACGCTTGCCGTACCGTCCATAAATAATGAGATTACTACTGACCCAACCGCAATAATTCAAGGTATTGTTATGAATATATCAGTATCAAATACTGTAAACAATGCGAAAATGAAAACACGTGTGGATCAACCACCTGAAATTGTAACAGCTAAAATAAACCGTGTGCCTGAAAGCAGCGACATCGCATATAATCCTGAAGATATGCAAGGCGATGCATTTCCTTCAATTTATTCGTATGGTGTACAAAAGCTTCAGTATTTAAAACTACTAACAAGGCTCAACGAAGTAAACGAAGAACTACACATTTATTCAAATGAATCCATCGAATTGGAAAGTAACCCAGAAAAGTTCCTCTACAGCAGAGATAGTACTGCGCATAATGTTGAAACTACAAACTTTCCAAAATTTACTACAAAATTACCTGCCATTGCCACAGACGTGCCTCTAACAAATAAAGTAATTACAGCTGAAAGTTTTAATTATTTTACCACACATAAACCTCTCCTGGAAACGGAGCATGTTGTGCCAGTGTCGCCATTGTCACCGAGTGTTACTAATACTAATTACGATGTAAATAATATGGCAGTAACAACGGAGGGTAAGATCTTAACCGACGCGCCTCCTGCAGTATCTAGTGCTAAAGAATCAAAATCTCCAGATATAACACTAAATGCCAAACATGTTTTAATTAACCTTACAATCTCATCAGACGATGCCGAAAATTCTTCTTACAAGCCCTTGTATTCATTAACAGTCACCGTTCCAACAGTCGGAGATTCTAATGAAATACCTTCTGTCAAAATTACTCCCATGGATTCCGAGCCGACAGTGCCCACAAATTTTAATAAACCAGTGACTGTTGATGGCAGCCACAACGAACAAAAAACACAAGAAACAAATTGGGGTGGCAGTTGTGAATGCTCTTGTCCAGTATGCGAAAGAAGCAATTCTTCTGATATTTTTTATGATGACTATCCCGATAAAATTTATATAAAAGGTGACGATGAATCAACTAGTAACTATGAAATATCTGAGAGTACCACAGATGATTATACCTCGACTGAGGTTGGTAAAATTACAACAGACAATTATGATATAAGCACTGAAGAGAAGCAAAACGAATTTGCTATTACAACAGAAACGACTGATTCAACAACAAATGATGTAACCACCGAAGTTGGAACTACGTCAACAATGGATATTCCTAAATGTGTATGTCCAAAATTAAAACCTCCACCGATCCTTATTTTGGAAGGTGAGGTCACTGGATTAGTATTCTTATAACATACTAATGATCACTGAACTTCATTTATACCAAGATGCAACGTAAAATATGGAAAAATTTAACCTAACAGACTAACAGGCATGTAAGATAATAGGCGATGTTAAAATCGATATATGGGAAGATTTTGTTAATATTATAATTTGCATGCGCTTACTTTCAACACTCTGATTTTGTAGAGCTAATTTAGGTTGCAAAACTTTTAGTATTCATTTGTTTCTTACTAGATCTGTTCATAACATTCACTTACATTATCGCATGTTTAAAGCCAATTTTTGATGTTGTTATCGCATAAAATAATTTCGCTAAACTAAACTACATGTTATAGGTGCAAGGACATTTCCAGCACAATCATTCCCGCCCGACGGGACGACTTTCAAACAAATTAATTTAGGTGAAAAACTATCAAAAGAGATATCTCCATATAGTTACTGGAATATGCAGTTCTATCAGTCAGAAGCATCATATGTAAAGTTCGACTATATGATCCCCAGAGGAGCATCAATAGGTGTTTATGCTAGACGAAACGCTTTACCTACACACACCCAATATCACTTTTTAGAAGTGCTCAGTGGATTTAAAGCAAGGACAACAAGGGCGTCACACGTAAGTGGACCTGCAATCAGAATAATTTTCTTTAACGTTAACAAAATCGAATATAACAGAGTAAAAATCTAAAATTGGTACTTAAAGCAATATTTAAAAACAGCCTGTCAACATTTTAAGTAAACGATACAGGTTATACTAGCGTTTTATGTAAGCAATTGGAGAAAAAATTGACATATACAAATATGTCAATTTTTTTGTCTATGTGCCTGTTCAGTTGCTCATCACGCAAAAATTTATGAACCGATATAATTAATATTACATGTAGAGGTTAGTTATTGTCAGGATCAAGGTACTGTACGACGGGAAAATCTGTCGTTTTATTTGGTGTAACGCCAGCAGAATGTTGAATAACAATTAGAAATTGAAAAAAGTCTAATAAAAATCGCTTCGCTGCTTGACGAAGCGGCAGAATAACACAAGTATTCAGTTAATGATTGTTTTGTTCACAGCCGTCCGTAAAAAAAGAAGTTACTCATTATATGGAGCAAGGTCATTGGTTCCTGTCATTGTACAACGATGACGGTGATCCGCAAGAAATTTCGTTTATAGCGGCAGTGGCTGAAGATATGACTCATAATTGCCCCAATGGTTGCTCAGGCAAAGGAGAGTGTCTAATGGGACACTGCCAGTGCCAGCCGGGCTTCGGAGGGGACGACTGCAGTGAGAGTATGTACTTCGATGTACCACTTAATCATTATAAAGTAACCTTCGATGGCTAAACTTTTTCATTTAAAAGTTATTTTTCTTTGATTCGACTGACTCTAAAGATTCGACTGACTCTAAAGAAGAATAAAATTATTAATTTATATGATGTTTATAGGCGTATGTCCAGTGCTGTGTAGCCAACGTGGGGAATATATTAACGGAGAATGCCAATGCAATCCTGGATGGAAAGGCAAAGAGTGTTCATTGCGACACGACGAATGTGAAGTTCCTGACTGCAATGGCCACGGTCACTGCGTAAATGGAAAATGCTCCTGCGTACGGGGCTACAAAGGGAAATATTGTAAGGAGGTGGATTGCCCACACCCAACCTGCACAGGTCACGGGTTTTGTATCGAAGGCGCTTGTGTTTGTAAGAAAGGATGGAAAGGAGCGGATTGTGCCACTATGGACAAGGATGCACTTCAATGTCTGCCCGACTGCTCTGGCCACGGTACCTTTGACGTGGATACACAAACATGCACTTGTCATGCTCGTTGGTCTGGCGACGATTGCTCTAAGGGTAAGTATTACAAGTCAAATAACATGTTTTTATTAAAGTATGCTAAAAAATTAGTTTTGGTGTACATATGTACATATATACAAGTATTGTTTATATTTAATGAAATACGTAACTGGTACTTTTGCAGAAGTTTGTGACCTGGACTGTGGGCCACATGGACGATGCGTTGGCGAGTCTTGCGTCTGCGATCAAGGTTGGACCGGAGAATTCTGTATATCCAAGCTCTGTGACAGTCGTTGTAGCGATCATGGACAGTGCAAAAATGGCACATGTTTATGTGTCTCTGGCTGGAACGGAAGACATTGCACTTTAGAGGGTTGTCCCAGAGGGTGTGCCGGACACGGTCAGTGTAGAGTTGCTAACGATGGCCACTGGGAATGCAAATGCTTTGATGGGTGGGATGGACCTGACTGCACCACGCTCAAGGAACAAATCTGTGACGATTCTAAAGACAACGATAAAGGTATGATCAAAACTGAATTTTATGAAATAACGTTTCGTAAAAATTTATCTCACAATATTTTAAGATCAAAATATATGCATATTAATATTTGAATTGTAACCAAAAAGTTTGAATTAAAACGTATCAATTATTACGCACAGAATTAAAATTTCTTAAATATTAGAGAAAGCGTGGACACCTAAATAATATACCCTTATTCCCTATGACAAATGATGCAACACATACATATATGCACGTTTTTCCAGAGTATTTGCTCACAGATATTAATGTTTGTACTTAATTTAGATGGATTAATCGATTGTGAAGACCCAGAATGCTGTCAGAGCCCCGCTTGTAAGGGTAGTCAGCTGTGCGTGTCGTCGCCAAAGCCAACGGACATATTGTTAAGGAAGCAACCGCCCGCGATCACCGCCTCATTTTTTGAGAGAATGAAATTCCTCATTGACGAAGGTAGTCTCCAAAATTACGCTAAACAGGAGACGTTCAACGAAAGGTAAGAACGTGTTCGGTGTCATGTTAGATGTACTTATAACAAGGAACCAATTCGTATGCGAGTACGTAAATCAATAGACATATTAATTGGTTCTGCAAGATGTCCTCTATACTTGTGTTAAATAATAAATATTACTATATAAGATACGCAATGTTGTGCCCCAGTCAATCCTAGTGTTTTATTTACATCAGAGTGTGTCACTTTTTATTTTTTCTTTTCCTACACCCTATTTTTCGGAGAGTTCTATATCTTTATTTAATTTTGAAACAGAAGTAATCGAGTTCTGAGCAGTTATTAACAGCTGGCACTTGCATGTTCTCGTTCCCGGTACTTAACTTTACCTGACGCTCGACTCTGACGCTGTTACTAACATGTTCTGAATTTTCCACTTCTAAATTAACATGATTGTATCTAACGATACTTACTCATTCTTTGTCATTTCTCGTCTTTCCGCTGCGCAGTATGTTTTGGAACCACTTCAACACGAGGTAAGATTTAGCAACAAATTTAGGAGTGTGTGCATTTACACATAGTTAGACATCACTATCGTATGTACATTCGTATGTACTTGGCCATATGATATTTATTACATATATTAGTGTGTGCATGCGTTATTTATGTTTAGTAACCTAAATCGTGTCCTGTGAATCTTGTGTTACGCTTCTTATCTATTATTATATTTACGTATACTATTGGGATTCGTAGAATTTACGTAGGTAGAGTATGAAGGTTTTGGTCGAATGTAGATAAAGTTTTGAAGGTACTAAAGGGTGCCGTTTTCTTGAGTGAAGAGTAGCAAAGGCCCCGTTTTTAATATACATATCTAATTTAAAATCCACTTAATTATATACTTTACATACCAGTAGCTTTCCCATGATTCTCGTAAAAAAAAATTCTCTTAGAATATTTTGGAGTAGTGACTCACGTCGTAAATACCGTCATATATAAGAATCTGTTCACTAAGTAATGTTGTTAATCACTTTCACATCCCTTTTTCATGTAGTGTTCAAATTTAAAACTTATCACAGGACATCAAATCGTCATCAAAAATGTTGTCTAATTTCAGTCGATCAGCTGTTATTAGGGGCAGAGTGATTACATCTCTAGGGTCTGGGCTAGTTGGGGTTCGTGTATCGACTTCTACTCCTTTGGAAGGATTTACGTTGACCAGAGAAGATGGATGGTTTGATCTCTTAGTCAACGGAGGAGGTGCTGTGACCTTACATTTTGGAAGAGCCCCCTTTAAACGATCTACGCAAGTCGTGTTCGTGCCTTGGAATGAGGTTTGTATATTTGTTTTATTAATTCATCTCCTGCAACTTTTCTTGTCCTCACAGTTTTATTGCATAAAAATACTGACCTAGACACTTAGCCACATGTGATAGTAAGGAAAAGTACAGATGATTTTAAATCGTACATAGTAAACCCCAAAAAGTGTTTTATGCCCAAAGGAGACTTTTCACGACACTAGTGTAAAAACGATTTTATTTAACACATGGTATAATATATATTACGCACATGTACATACTCCGCATCAAGCTTTTAACGGAATCACTAGCAAACGAACACGTGAATTCAATGTAAATTTTATAGGTCACAAAACCTGTGAATATCGCATAAGGGGCAGCCTTTCACACTCGATGTAGACGTTAATAATTCAAAAAGCTTTGACGGACGAAGTTAGTATAAAGCAATTTAATTTTTTTTCGCTCTCCTCCGAAACATGCGATACAACGATCAAAGAGGCATTAGGTATTTTCAGCTCTTAATTTTACTCCGAGCTGATAAAGTTCTCAGAAGGATTTTGAAATGTAAAATTTTTGTCTACTTTTTATTTTTGACAAATGTGTTTGTTCCGAGTTATCTAAGAAATTAATAATAATAATAATACTGTAATCTTATTTTTCTGTACATCAATAAAATGAAGTGTTATTATCCTACAAGAATCATTAAGTTACTTTGTGGATTTTAGAAACCGCTGTTGATATTTTCTGACATTTAATTATCCATCCATCTAGCTTTATGTACTTTTTCGACTTTACTGCTAGAATTTCAACTGAACACATCGACATGAGCAGTGATAGCCTAGTGGTTTGAAATTCGACCTCTCTCTCCGGGAGACCGGGTTCAAATCCTAGCGCGCACCTCTT
>DWJK01006450.1:0-10467 GCA_018248815.1 Croniades pieria auraria | reverse complement strand
GAGGTGCGCGCCATGGATTTGAACCCAGCACTCCCGAGTGAGAGGCTGAATTCTTAACCACTAGGCTATCACTGCTTGATGATATAAATGAGTATTATGCTATGATTTCAAAAGTCATTAGTCATTATATGCCGAGTGTCATACATACATAAAAAGTAAAACCAACTCCAAATTTTAAAATTTATTTCTTGATTTGTTATATTGTACGAATGCTATTTAAAGAGCATTCAGTATGTCAAATGCCATTCATTACATATATGCCATAGAAACGTTATACAAAACTCAACTGATCTTATAATAATTCTATTATTATTACAATCAATTACGGTAAATTTTACAATGTTGAGGCGAATATGAACGCATAAAAAGTATCTCTAACAAAACACTCTCGATAGGTTTCAGATGAACAAACATTGTGACTTGTCCTGCCAAATAAAAGTACAAAAACATTTTTAAACGTCTTAATAGTTATGTCTACGTTTTTGAAAATTTCATTTTGAGATCGAACTTGTCGAGTTTTCAACATTAAATAAGAGCATACATTACGTTCAAAAAAGTTCAATACTTGATAACTTTTATTTATGTTTCAATTTACTTGTTACAATGAGGCTCAATATGTATACTGCAATGTCTGGCAGTTGTCTGTTTGTTTGTCGACATATGACTACTTTCAGTACCTAAGACCTAAATATCAATCACATTTTTCTTCACATTTATTAACAAAACAAAAACTTGCACTTTACAAAAGACAATATAAACATTCAATATTAAGCTACGAAGAACAAAGGGCCGCTAAATTCCTTTCGAGCTAAAATCCATCTTTGGTAAATTAACAACAATCAGTCAGTGATCATTGCATTCGATTTTGATTAAAATGCTATAAGGTAAAAGATCAACAGCGGAAATCTTTTTAGAGAATTTGAATAACTGTTAGTATTTTTTGTTAAAAGCCAGAACGCAACTCATTCAGATAGTTAAAACGTAACGGAACACGCTTAGTTTGAAACAGTTACAGTAGTTAGTATCATAAACAGACTAGCAGGCGTTCGCGGATTGATGCAAAAAAAAATACGTCACAAGGTCCGTGCGACCAAACTTTTCATGTTCAATATCTAATGCACGATATCCGGGTATTTAAAACGCGACTACGAGTTGCGCTGGTCACGTCACCAGCTCGTGTATGAAACTAGTAATTGAGTTTCAAAAATTATATATTAACGTCTATAGTTTGTTTTATTTTATTTTGAATACTAAACAATATTAGGTTCCACCTCTTTTCGCGATAATTAAACTACTAGTAATGAAAATTCAACAACTGATTATTACGCTGTACTGTCCTACTTGTAGTTCGCTGGAAACCTAAATTAAATATCTCTAATAACACCCAACATACGGTGCCTGAATCCTTGTTCGGACGACTATCATTTTACTATTCCTGATAGCCTGAATGACTCCACTTTTAATACTCCAAAAATAAAATATACAACCATTATGAAATATAAAAAATAAATAAAATATATTACAAAGCAGAACATAAAAAAAGTGGCAACATTTTCCCGTAAGACTAGTCGTTAATACATCTATACTATAATTTCTAATTTTCTGATTTTATAGTTACGAACTGCAGAAGGTTTGATGTCAATTTAGGCCCAAAAGCGCGGTGCGGGACGAGTCGCCCGGCGAGGTGGCGGCTCACCGGCGCAATGTTTGCGCGGCTCCAAATTGACACAAACAGAAATATGACCTCATTGCAGAGCTGTAGCATTTAATTCGGAGTTGGAGATTACTATTGACAGACAGAGTGCTACATTCAATCTTAAAACTAAAACTAAAGCAATTATAAAATTTGATTAACATAGTTACTTTTTACTCGAGATAATTTAGAAAAAACGTTAAGTAATGTTACGACTAAGATTTTATTAAATGCCACAAAACTCACACTACGACACGACAATGACGACGACGATGACGATGTAGTGTGTGTGCGACTGTTACATGTCACGTGCACGTGCCTCTACCACGAGTAACTGAAATAACATAAAGCAGTCCTCAACAACCCTGCTTTCCAGTTCCCAGCCGCGCGACATTCTTCGTTAGCACCCACCAAAGTTTTTGGTCAATTAAACATCTATAAGCATTAACGTCGACTAATACAAACTCTCCCGAGTGAGTTATGCGGTTCTACTAACATTCTACAAGTCAGAGCTAGAAAGGCCCAGTTATACGAGACATTGAAAAGCTTGAAAGTTTATTGTTACATGTATTATTTTTAACTAAAACAATTCTTAGTCCCGTTTTGACAAATTTCATTTATACTAAAATCCATGCTGGGTTCAAAATACATTAGTTTTTATTAAAATTATAGGGGGTGACGAACGCACAACTTTACGAACCAGAAATATATTAATTAAACATGATTAAATGATTAGTGTCATATATACATTTAGTTAAATTTTCATTTCGTTGCCCGCGTTGCGGCCGACCCTACTGGCAGTAGTAGCATCGGTGCTTTGATCGTCCTTAAATATTGCAGCAGCTGCAAGTTGTAGGGGGAATAAACATGTACGCGTGTTACTGCTGAATCGCAAAAATAACGTACAAAATTTTATTAATCATCACAAGAAACAATACACAAGAATGTATATCACACAATCCTCTTGGCGAATGGCACAATATGAGGAAAAATAAATTAAGCACTACATATTTTTTGCAATATTAGTACGTTTTCTTAAGTAGCAGTGCTCAACGTATATACATATATGTACGTACAGACCACACCCATACTTACAATACACAATAGACACCATGCAAAGTATACTGTGCGATACTACTCGTGCTATATGATTAAATACAAAATAGTTTAAACGAGCGAAGAAATCGATCCAGACTAGGGTTGTTGAGGAAGTGATTATGAGGAAGAGGAATTGTCACGCGCAAATTTAGAGGATGCGGATGAGGACGCGGAAGAGGATGCGGATGAGGAAGCGGAAGAGGAAGAGGATGATAGTAAATTATAAATACTAGCGGACCCAACCCAAAAGCCACTGTTCTGTCTGTACATAACTAGGTACATACATACACAAAAAATAATTAAAAGGGCATTTTCCAGTGGACCAAACTATGAATCTAAACCATTCTCAAAACACACACAATAAAGAATCGATCCAGCAGTTAAGGAGGAGTTCAGTAACATACATCCTCATAAATTCCTCTTAAATGTTGAGGAAGCGATAGCGGAAGAGGATTTTTTTTATTATTTCTGGGGATGCGGTAACGGTTGAGGAACCCAAAATATTGCGTAACTTCCGCATTATGAGGAAGCTGAAGAGGAATCCTCAGCAACCCTAATCCAGACATGACACGCATACAAAGAGAAACGTTTCGATAGCGTGCATCCCGGCGCGACTGGCGGTACGACTGGCAGCACGCGGCGCGCCGTAGCGCAACGTTTTCGAGAATTTCACTTTACGAGTATACTAAACATTTTTTATTGAATTTTTTGTTTTCGCCGTTTTTTATGCATTTACTACTTTTATGCATTAACTACTTTCGAGTTTTCTAATGCTAAGGATTATAGTTTAAAATACTGTTTTTGTTTAGTAATGATTGTCGTGCAGCCCCTCAGTCACACTCGGCTTATGCTATTTTCTTTCAGACACAGAACAAGTAGTAACCTTGAAGGATATCGTTTCAAAGGAAATAAAATCATGAATACGGCAAAAAAAGTTAAGGCGACTTCATAGTGTTAAAGAGGATAGGGTTATTACAGTTCTTGCAAGACGACTAGGTCCAAAGAATAAGCCGTACCTACTTCTGTAAATAATATGAACAATGACAAGATTCATTACGGGCTTCAGTTAATAAACGATGAAATTGCCATATGATTCGTCCTTCACAAGCTAATTTAATAATATTTTTTATGTTTTCCTATTTCTGTACTTCTTAATAGTACAGAAGAATAATTAAGCACTGTTTTAAGGTCACCAGAAAAATACTTAGGTACTGATTTGAGTATATTTTTATGCACCGATAAATTTTGTTCGATACGTGATGTTAGCGGCCGCCAGCAGGCCTGCAACAACGCGGCCAATGAATACAGTTCATTTACCAAATATCCTTGGCCAGTGTACAAAGTCAATTTTTCCATATTCCCCATATTTATATAAAAATGTACATATATAACATAAATAAATAGGCCCCGGAAATGCGTGTACATTAAAAACGATTCCTAACGTCTTGTGACATCGTATCTTATATTTATAACAACGAGTAGACCAAGTCGTCACTCCACGATAATATCTCAAGTGTACATTCACTGGACTGATTCGTAGAAAATTAATTAAATATCGCAACCGAAACTACGATATGGCACTGAAGAACACTTTCAATAATAAATCTTTAAAAAAGCATTAATCCGACCACCTGCAGCGAGCGACTGGCGGCCGCGGCTCCGCCTGTGCACGTGTTCGTGTGAAATGGTCTAAAAATGTACCTGTTCAATACAGCTAAATGAAAAAATATAAACGACATGTTGATCGAGGGAAAATTTTACCGTCACTACTTATATTTATACGTTGTTTCTCATTCCTAGTGTGGACCGGGATATTTAAGGAGCTGAACACGTCCAGGGGCGGTCCCCGCGTCGCACCTGGCGACTTGCAAGATCTCTTCAGCAATATGTCTTCAGATCGCGGTCGGGCGGGCTGACGCTCGTTGTCAACCGCCTGTCCATACTTTCCAAATGCAGGTTGTAATTAGTCAAACTTTCACAGTATCCTAAATTAACCTTATAAATATCGAGAATAACAGTAGAAATTCACGCACAAGGAACGCGGGCAGGACGCGCACCTGCCGCGTTCTGTTCGTGTACAGTCAAATATAAAACTAGTATAACTATCAAAGTTTAGGCTTTTTTACACTGCGCTCGGTGTTTCAGTATTTGGTGTAAAATTTTTATTTAAAACGTGATGTTTATGTATGTGTTGTACCACTGAATTATTTTCATAATTTTATCGATGGAATAATAGAAATTCGAGTCGACATAAACTAAGCAAAAACTATATATAGCATAGTATGTGATTCAATACAGCACCTCGGGAGCCGAACATGCAGTGGCAGAGAGGGGTGCTCCGACGGACCTGGTATTGTACGAATACCTCCTAATAACGATATATTATGTATGTACGGCGATAGAATATACAATTTATAGTGTCCAACAACGTCAAAATTCATATCGGTGTCGGTCGATCCATACACTTTCAACAAAAATAACATGCGATGCAAATATAGAAAATAACTTCTCCTATCGAATAAGTAATGAATAAATCTTAACCAGAAAAAATAAATACTATGGTACTTTTAAAGCGGAACATTAAGTTACATAAATATTAAAAAAGAACCTACGGGCCCGCCGCGGCGGCGCGGAACTACTCTCCGCCTAATACTTAATCATAAATGCCCTCGGAAACGAAATTCAAACATATCGTTAACATCACAGAACAAAACTACGGCTAAGCGGGGGCCGGCCGGCGGAGTGGTGGGCGGGCGGGGGGCGGGGTGCGCTAGGGCGCGGGCGGAGCGGGCGGCGCGGGCGCGGGCGGCGGCGCCAGTCGACGCGGCGCCGGCTCGTCCTCGTCGCCCGCCTCCTCGTCCTCGCCGCTGTCCTCGTTGGGCTCGCCTGAGCCGGAGCCCTCGCCGGCCTCGCGCGCCTCCTCCTCCTCCTCCTCCACGTCCGGACACAGCTGGTAAGCTCTAGGGCGACGACAAATATCACAGTCATTAGTATATGAACATGTAATGGCGTACTGAAATGACATAGAGTAAATTAAAGAAAATGAAATTAGAATAAGAAGAATCGAGATATGGTCGTCACGCCGCATCTGCAGCCTGTCACTCGCCGACCGAGTTCGTAATACGGATTGCGCGGAAAATGTTTCGTACGTAAGAGAGTATTGATGTAAAACTTAAACGGGGCATTTTCTGATGGTTGTTGACCGAAAAACTTGTTGAGAGAATGGCCAACGAAAGAATTAAAAGCACATATACAATGCGAGTATTGATGGATGCAGTTGAAATTGAATGAATTGGAAGTCACCGAAACCGGCGTGCATGCATGGATAGAGTAATTAATGTAAAAGCGTGTCAGGTCTATGAGGATATATAATATTCGGACCTCATGCTCTTTGCCTACCCATTCGGGAATTAAAAATATAAATTATAAATAATTATAAAAACGTAACATCACGCCTGACGCCTGTAATCCCCGAAGGGGTAGGCTGAGGAGTGTACACCCCCACGTTTCACCAGTTACGTTTAAGTCTCACAATGGAATAGACGGTGAGTCGATTACCATTAACATTACCACCGGCATATATCCAGACTCCGTGTCACTACTAGAAATGCTAAATGAGAAAAATCCAATAGTACCCGACCCGGGATTTGTACCCAGGACCTCCTGATCGGCAGTCGCGCTTGCAACCACTCGATCAACGAGGCAGTCAAACTATTATTTTAATTTATAAATCTAATTTGTAATTGTAATAATATTTTCCTTTTTGTACCGAATTTAGTTTTCTTCAGAGCTGTGTTTGACGAGTTTATACTCCAGCTTCCTTTATATAATGCAACTCACTTTTTGATTTTTTGTTATTTACGAAACTTGCACAGTAGGTTAAAGGAACTATAAAAGGTACGGTCTAGGAAACCAGTGAGAAAGGAGTGAGGAAATTCAATCTCAAAGTGTGCAAATATGGATTAAAAATTTGTGTGAGATGGGTCGAATAACATTGGCTTTTAACATGAAATTTTGTATCTAGTTTCATTTACCAAAATTCCTCACTTAAGGGTATTAAAAAAGGGCTTAAGGTAGTATGATAGTGAAAAACATCTTTCTTCTAACGAATAAAAAATCGAGTTATCGTGATATTTACTAAACTCAATAAATGATTGTTTCTGGCGCTGCGGTCGGGTTTCGGGTAATTTATTTTTATTATGTAATGAATTTCCTTTTGCATATCTTCGTATACAAATAACTAATATTTAGTATTATATTTATATTATATAGAACTTGTTTAAACAAATATATATATGAACGAAACTGTTCAAAGTGGTCGTTAGAGAACGGTTAAATTACTTCGGAAACTTCTTACTTTCGTAGATAGGTTTCAAACGGGTTCAACTAAAGCATCCATAGAAATATCGCTGACATCGTCACCTATATCATTCACATCACAGACCGTACACTACAACAGTGTCCGGACCGTCTCGAACACTCGGTCGCGCACCCGCCAGAATAAAGCGATAAACTCACTTTTCGAGAGTTTTACGGGCAGAATTGCTCCGCTCCAGGAAGTAGCCGCTTGACGTCTCGTTGGAGGTGCCGGGCGGGGACCACGTGCCGTACGAGCCGTAACCGCCCGGCCCATACTTCTGAAAGAAAATCAACAATACATGACGTCCTTCGGAGCGAGCGCGGGGCGGGGCGGGGCGGGGTGGAGCGGTACGCACGCGGTCGAGCTCGTCCTGCAGCCAAGCCAGCAGCGTGCGCCAGCGGCGGCGCGCGTCGGACGCGGCGGCCAGCGCGCGCGCGGCGCTGGGCGCGCGCGCCATCACGCCCACCAGCAGTTTGACGCACGCGTAGGCGCGCTTCTGGTAGTGGCCGCGCGCGCGCAGAGCCGTCTCCAGCAGCCCCGGCCGCTCCTCCGACACGCCCTGCCGCAGGTCGACACGACACTCTAACATGTTTCGTCTCCGGCCGGTGATGTTTATGTGGCGGAGGAGTACGAGTGAGTGTCGTCGCGCCCCCCCCCTCTCCATTATTGGCGGAGAGCGCGACTTGCCGAGTACCTCTATCTCTCCTGAACTATCGCAGTGGAGTATTTTGCATCATGTAAACGAATATGTAACGACGCGTGTTTATAATAGATTTCGTAAAAATAAACGAGAAACGTCCATATATATTTATAAAAGTGCAATGTACAGTTTGTAATAAAATTTTAAAATCGATTTTCTTATTCAGTTCTTTAAAAGTCTAAAATGTCTGTCGCCATATTGGCTTCGAACGAGAAGTCACTCCGACAAAACTAGATTTTTGTCGTGCCGTGATATTTTGAAATCTATCACATTTAAGGATTAGCTATTATCACATTAAAGGATTTTTATCATTTATTTTATTAAAATTGTATCATTGAGAATAAGTACGTTGACAATGGCGAAATTTGTTCTGCCGAGTTGAAAAATGTTAATACAATCAATGTAAGTACGTATTGCACCAAGTTTTTTTCTATCAAGAAGTATATACAATAGCAATACACAACACGATCATGCTGTGTTTATTATTTCAATACAAAATCACCTATTTTGGTTATCTGTTTTGGAAGGGAATCTTATGAGGACGACTCACTAGGTTATGTGCAGCTCGAGCGGGTTCAAAACACATGCTTCGTTAAGTACACGGTGCACCGGAACACCTGTGGTGAAATAACAGGAAAAAAACTGCCTAGTATCCAATGCCACGATTGCCCCTCGTCAGAAAGTGGCTGCACGCACGGTGTTGCATTTTGAATGCGGTTACATCGCCGAACCCAAGCTACATCGTGTACTTCGGTTATAAGTGCTATTGGAGAAAAGATAAGGTCTAGCTAAGATAAGTCCATCTTGACTTTCAATAGGGTGTAAGATATATGATAGGCAAATTGAACAAAATATTTGAATTTTGAACTAATAATTGGAACAGAGGGGGCGGGACGCTTCTGCTCGGCCCTGCCGCTGCGTCCGGCGACACGCGCGGGGCTCACCTTGATGGCATTGTGGATCCGGTGCTGCTGCCAGCTGTCCTCCATGAGCAGCAGCGCCGTGAGCGCGTCGGCGTGGCGCCGCAGCTCGTGGCAGTACGCGTACGCCATTTGCCACAGCAGCTCCGCCAGCGCCATGCGCGACCAGCCCGCGTGCTCCCAGCACAAGAACTGCAGCAGCCGGATGCCCTCCTCGCACCCGCAGCACTCCTCCGTCAGCTTCTTGATATACGTTCTGCTAAACACGACACGGCATCGTGTTATTCGAGGTGGAGGGTGGGGGAGGGCGGGGGCGGATCGCGGCGGGGCGTCACTAACCCGGTGCGGTTGTAGAGGATGTCGGCGGCGGCAGCGGGCAGCGGCGGGCGCGGCAGATGCGCGGGCGGCGGCTCAGCGAAGGGGTTGGGCAGCGCCGCGGCGCCGTCGGGCGCGGCCGCGGCCTGACAGCGCGCGCTCACGTCGCAGCAGCGCACCAGCGCGCACACCACCTGCGGCGCAGCGCTACTTAGCGTCTCCGTGCTCGCTTCGGCCCGCCTCGGCCCGGCTCGGCGGCCCGGTACGATCCCGAGTGGCGAAAGTTCGTTTTCGTCTCGGTCGCGACGTGCGAGGGCGCGCCCGATCGATTCGGAACTGTACCGGGCCGCCGGTGGCGAAATATTAGGAGTTTTTCCATCGAATCCTCCGGGGTGTCTCACCTGATGCACCCTGGCCGACTCCGGATACTGGTACTTCCCAAGCGAGGACGACGTCTCGTCCATGCACAGCGACAGCACGACATCCAAGATCTTCAACTGCGAAGGACCAGAGGAACGAGATAAGTTGCAATCACTCGACGACTCGACGATGTCGTAGTAAAGATAGCGGGCGTCGGAGCTATTAAGACGTGAATGCTGTATCTCTCTAATCAAAAGTTTTTATAAGTAGTTTGGATAGTGACTTTGTTTGTTAAAACTACATATGTACATACAGGGTGTCCCGTAACGAAAGGATAATCCTGGAGTGCCAAATAGTACAGCTATCGGGCGCTCAAAAAAATACCCAAAAAAATTACAATCGGTGCCCAAAATATGAAGTTCCTTAAAAAACACGTTTTTATTGACCTTACTGCACTTTCATGTCCACCACGGCAGCAAATTAATGAAATGTAATAAAATGTAATATAATTAAATTAAATTTAATAAAATTTAATGAAATTTAATATAAACACTGTTTATTTCGAGCGTCAAACTGTCTATTCATGGATGACTCACCTTCCTGCTGCCAACTAATATTGAATCTCATGCATTTATTGGGATTGGAACCTCATGACACAACCGGCAGTAATATTAGCACTGGTTTAAGGAGCATAATGTCGTACTGCGTTTGTCTACGGTGAAATTAACTTGCACTGTTCCGTCAGACTATGGTATCCGTAATATGGAACAAAAAACCGGACTAGATGTTCGAAAACGTTCGAAGCCGGAAGCACTCGTTCCCATACAACAATCCTTTTACAGATATCCGCACATCAACCAGCTAGACATAAAGCCAGTTTCAAGTTTGCTACAGTGAAAATTTGTAATGACTAGTAAAACACCCCCCCCCCCCACAGAAAAAAAAGAACGCCACGGAACCAAAAAGAGTCAAATAAATATAAATAGAAAAAAAATTTTTTTTTTTTATTGTGTTTTTTTTT
>DWJK01006449.1:0-10467 GCA_018248815.1 Croniades pieria auraria | reverse complement strand
TCTAAGTACCAGGGCGACATAACCGCATCAGATATAGCTTCGTACTGGCATAATGCGACCGCCGCCGCCGGCCCCGCTCGTAACCGTCTAGCGAGGCTAAAACCGGCGATTCGGTTTTATACACACCCCCTATAAAAGGAAAAGGACCGGGTATGGTCCCGGGATAAGTGGGGGCCTGTATCTTTATATCTGCCCCCCTCACCCTCTAGGGCATTATGACCGGGGGGCTCTTTGGACAGCTAAAAGAAATATCCGGTGCCTTACCCCGCTAGAAGCGGCAGTAATTCCTCTTCCAGTATTACTTAGCTTATTTACGTAGAGGTTTTCGCACCTCTTGCTCACCGCTCGTGAATTGCCGCCTACATACGGACTCGTATTTTTTTTAATTAAACGAAGGGTAGCAAACAGGGTACGAATTAAAAAGCCAAGTGTTTTATACAATGCTGGCCCGCGCGGCGCTGGTTAAGTTTTTGTCTAGTGAAAGGCGACGTGAGAATTTAAAAAAAAATTCTGCAACGTCTTTTTTCATTCTAAATAATTTTGGTTATATTTAAAAGTTCCGCTCCATTTAAAAGATGAGAGATTTTTTCGAAACGCTATCGTCTTTTTTTATAAAAATAAAAATGTCATAGTAAGTTACTCTATATAGAGCATTTCATAAATCAATGTACAAAATATTTCGGTATGAAAAAACACGAACTCTTGTTTTAATAAATAACGAGGTATTAAATGAGACTTATAAATAGGAGAGCAGATAATTCCCGACTCCCCGAGCTTTATCGAGACCGTACTGTGGGAATTTTTTGAGAAAAATCTTTAAAAATATTTGAAATAGAAATTAACGCGCGCCAGTATCAATTAGGACGTTGATATAAAGAGAATATCTTTGCCCCTTCGCCCCGAGGGTGAAGCTCACGACAGGGTCAGGAGCGACGCGATTAATCGATTGCAAAACCATGTCTCTCTAAGCGTAGCCATACACGACGTAGCCTCGTATTATATGTACGAGGATATATTCATCACATCGCTTTGGTCTGAATTAAAACAAAGTATACAATTTTGTTTTCCACATAGCAGTCATTTTTAACATTTAGATAAGTTTTTCAAAGAAAATGCAATCAAACATAGGCGGTTAAATGATACTTCATACTCATTGTCAAAAAAAGCTCTTACAAACAGAAACAGACGGGATATTTTTTTAACTATGAATTCATGATGAATGTTTTTTGATATGACTCACATCAGAATCTAGAGAAATAATTCAATAACAGTCGACACACAAAACAATACACACATAGAGAAATAAATTAATAATTTTACGTAAAATGTGTGATATAATGACTGATTTAAAAAATTTGAGTGTTTGTACATACACATGTATCGCTCCCGCTTCCGTCCGCGGCCGAGGCCTTAAGCTTTTAAGGGGAGAATCGATTCGTGATATTTTTTATTCGCAGCGTGTTGCAGATATTTAGCGAAAAAAATCTCATATTGCATTAGCAAGATGAGAAAATATGGATATATATCTTCAGTTTTGCGAAACACAAACCTTCACCGGCCTTAGTCTCATTAAGATTCAAAAAAGCGGAAAAAGTGTAACGCAATGCTCGTCTATTTGAACATTTTTAATTATTTGTACATTTCACGGTACGTTGTCTGTTCTTTCTCTAGAAAACAATTATAAAGGAAATCTTAGTAAAACTTCTGCGTGTTCCGTATATCGAGCTTAAATAACGTATGCTTTTAAGGTAAGTGGGATGTCTATCGGTAAGACACTGCGGCCTAAACTAGCCTCAACAAACTCGGCACAATTAGCAGTGCTGTTTAGATGCAGCCTTTGTCTAGCAGTGTACAGATACAGGCCAGTAATGATCATCACGAGCCTATATCTCAGTCCGCTGGATTCGAAAGGCCCAGGACCTGAAGGAATGGTGCCAATTAGGGGAGGCTTATATATAGCAGTGGACATCCAAAAGCCGATGATAATGATGAATAAAATATTCTAAATTCTGTACAAATTTACGCTTTACAAGGAAACTAAAAAAGCGGTACAGTACTGCACTAATGGATCTCGCATCTCGCAGCAGAGGGTGTGCAGAAGTGTTTGCTGAACAAGCAGATAAAGTAAAGCAGTAGTAACGATGCTTTCTTGTTGAAATGAAGCGATAGATGCTTCTAGAAACTCAATGCAGTTAACAAGAAGATGGTAACTGCTATGGTAGCGGCGATCTACTCGTATATATGTATGTATATATGTACAATTAAAACATGATACCACCAAAGCATCTTTTTGCCTGTAAAAGAGGCAAGAGATTAAAAAAATGTAATTTCACGCCTGTATCCGCTAAGGGGAAGACAGAGGAGTGTTTTACACTGCCACATTTCACCAGTTACGTTTAAGTCTCGCTATGGAATAGGCGGTGAACCCATCGCCATACACAGATCACGGACACAGATCCAAACTCCGAAGCACTTCTAGAAATTTCTGCTAGAAAATATAAGTTAGCAAAACCCAATAGTACCCGATCCGGGATTAGACCCCAGGACCTCCTGATCAGCAATCGTTGTTATAACCACTTAGCGAACAAAATAGTCAGCAAGATATTCAACCCTATTTAAAACGGGAAACAGATGAAAATGAGCCGCAATAACTATTTAACATCACGACTCGGAGCTCTCCATACATAATAGAAAACATATCAATTACTTAACTCCACAAACTCAATATATAAATTTTCCGTTTAAAATAACTCAACATGCAGCCATTCATAGAGCCTTCGTTTTCCATACGGGGGAAAGGGGTAAATTAATGAAAAAAAACATTTTTTATTTTAAATCTCTTAATAATTTCTTTCAAACATAGGCAATGGGTGCTCCGCTGAAATGTGTTAAACTGTTTTGAGAATACGATTTTCAAAAGCCCTAAATATAAAACTCTTGTCGTATTAACGACGTGTGAGGATTAGCAAAATATGTGTAAGAAGATTTGTCACTTTCTCATATCTTATCTTATCTTTGTCAGATAAATAAGTATATGAAAGTATGTATGTATATACATGCCGGTAGTTATCATAAAACAGTTTTGCCTACTTTGAAATAAAATGGTTATGTATTAAAATGTTTTAAAATAATATTATTATTACTCTGAAAAAAGAAATGAGAAATGATTTGTAATGTCATTCATTCATTTATCTTTTTTCCTAAATTATGTTATCTGAGAACAATAATCTACTGACTTCCTCGTTGGTCGAGCGGTTGCAAGCGCGACTGCCGATCGGGTTCCGATCGTTCGATCGACGATCGATCCTGGGTTCAAATCCCGGATCGAGTGCTATTAGATTTTTCTAATTTATAATTTCTAGTAGTGACTCGGAGTCTGAAATTGTGCCCGGTGTATGGCAATAGGCTCACCACCTATTCCATGGGACTTAAAAGTAACTGGTGAAACTCGGGAGTGTATTACACTCCTTTGCTTACCCCTACGGGGATTACAGGCGTGATGTTACGTTTTTGTCTTGAACAATCTTAATTTTAAAGATTATTAAACGCGACTATATAACGCTTTCGCCTGTGACTTAACAGGGCAACAATAACGTTGCATTCGAGCTTATTGCCTAACTTCGACGACGAATTGTTTGTACGTCAGAGGCGCCTAATTGTTTTCCGTTACTTCGACCTCTAATATGATATAACCAACAAGCACTTTTGTGTTGTTGTGTAAATCTTCAAGGCCTGTAAAGTCTGCTATATAACACTTTGCTAGTGTAACACATTATAGCCTTAAATCTTTTCTGTATGAAATGAGGCACGTGTCCAACAATGGAACAATAAGAGTCCTCGATGGTGATGATGTTATTGACTATTCTAAAGGCATAACAACACGCATGTATTTCCTTGAAGGAACAGGCGGAGGACTGTAGTACTCCCACCCCACACAACAAAATCCTGAAGTTCGCAATTACCATCGCATTCTATATTTAAAGATGGTTCTAGTAATAATCGTAAAATCTTGAAAATTACAGAGGCATATAGTTATTCATTTATTCGACAAAGAGTGATTGCATTTCGCTCGGTTCCTAGGTACTTTGGTATTCGCGCAGTATGCGCATCTGCGGTATCCACCCTCGGTTAGCGCTCGCTAGATTCGCATTTTAGTTTACACCGATTCTCCATATTTATGTACTGTCTAAGTGACTTTGTTTATAGTGCCTTATATCAATATCCTTAAGTGCATCTGTCCTGTACTCGGTCGTCAGTATTACCTACATTTTATATTTGCTAGCGTTTTTGTATAATATTCAGTAATACCCGATTATGCGTTTTCGTTTTACGTTGCTTGAAGAGTTGTGACAAATAATTTTGTAGATTTTTATGGGTGCATGCCATCGTATGGGATGCTGAAGTTTTATAACTACATCAGAAGAATTGAGAGCAGGATCTGTCATTTCCCTACCTTCGCCGCATATCATTTCCTGCAGAGAACAGGTTCTAGAAGCAAACACCGTTGTTATAAATCGTCCAAGCACGAATTGCATTCGCGTTCCGTCTTGTTGTCAGTCCGTTGGCTTGTTTCGTTGGATGAATATTTTGATTCTATTTGCACACACCTAACACATTCTTCTATCTACCCCCAATTTTTCACTGTCACTAAGAATTGGCCGGTGGAGAATACTACTAAGCATTAATAGTCCGCTTTTTGTACGACTTAGATTTTTCTTTTTACTATAGCAGTGTCCATGAAACAAATTTTAGTCAGCTGTCTGTATCTGGAAGTGAAATAGATTATAAATAGCTACAGTTTTCAAACTTTTCATAATTGTCCAACTAGACTTTTTTTTTTATCATAAAATTTACACCTTTCCAGACACCTTAGTCAAGTTCATGAATGGCTACGAAAAGACATTGTGCTTTATATATTTCATTTTGTGCTTGAGAAACGAGATGTGGACGTTAGCGACATGTTAATGTGACATGGGAAGCTTAGTTTAAGTCACTAGGCCAATATTAAGGTTCTCCAGAGGATATTTACCATATATTTTTGCTTGTTGTTTTCTTATCATGACCGATGAATTGATCTTTTGTTGGATTGTATTATATTTACCAAATTTAAAGCACTAGATATTTCAGCACTTCATTGTACCAATTTCAGGTACTCTTCTGAAATTTTGGCATTTTAACTTTTTGTATTTGTATATGACACTACAAACTTGGGTAAGAGCAATGGCGGAAAGTTTTAATGATGTCGCATTTTCGGGACCGAAACATTTAATACAATGACCTCCGAACTGACAAATGTCTAGATTTTCAAATTGTTAAAGCGTTTTTATAATTTCCAGTTATTATCGGCCACCTTCAACGTTCAGGAAACCTTTTCGTTATCTTGAGCATTTATTACATTTTTCATAAATCCTTGGTAACAGTAAGACGAGCAATTAATCATAGCAGATCTTCAAATTTGCAGTTAGTGTTGCAGTTTCCATTAATAACATAACTAATAAATCCATTTTTTTTATTTTGATAGAGAATATTTTTTTTTTATTCAGAGAATGTTCTCGATCTGTTGTAGCTGCTTATGGAAATAAAATAAAGAAGTAATAATTTCATCGATCTGTAATAATTAAGAATACCAATAACATCAATATAAGAAATACAAAGATGTTTAACGGTACCTAAATATTTATAGTCGTACCTTTAAAGCAAATAAAGTTCTGAAGCGTTATGACTTCCCAGACTATCACATCTTCAATGTTGTGTAAAATGTGTGTGGTAATTTTCAAATCTCCCGAGGCATTTCTGAACTTTCCGCATGAATTACACTCCCACTCACATGGGACCATAGACAAGAACTGGTAAACCTATAACAACGAGGTAAATTTAGTGACATAGACAGAGGCATTCCATTGCCCTGAAACCCCAGCAGTTATAAAGTACTTGTTTTATTGTGTCTGAGTTACCTCAATGATTTATGATAATAAAAAAATTCAGGCGACTTAAGTTCAACCTCAATTTATTCGCAGGTGATAGGAGGACAATTGAGGCGAATTTCACTTAAGAGTTCCATACTAAACGTTAACTGTTTTAGTTTTTCATAACGCTCTGGTAGTCGAAGACATACCTACAGCAAGTCCACACAATATCCACAGAACATCCACAGTTGTTGCAATATGAATTGCGTGAGGCGCACACATCGGCTGAAATTAATTAAACCAATCGATCGGTCGTGACTGATGTCGTTAGTCGGTTCAACTCGAGATACGTTTACCAAATAATGATAACTCTCTTTAGTTACGTGGTAGATTTGCGATAAGATAAATGTTAGGCCGAAGTGAAACTTTAACTGATGATTTCTTCATCTTAGATCGGGATCTGACCGAATTTGTTTGAAAAAGAAAAAATGAAACAAACGTTTAATGTTGTGGTTTATTTGACTAGATTGTCGCCCATCGGCAAGTATTTTGAGTAGTGATTCTAGTTTTGTTGGCGTATAAAAACAAATTGTAAGGTACTATGGAATTTAATGAATTTCAAATATTCATTTAAATATACCTAAAAGTGATTTTTATTTTAGGCAGAAGATAATTTCGATTAAATTAGTATAATTATTTAAAAATTATTTTCACAGTTGAATAACTGACGTGACAACTACTAGTATAAAACAATGACAGGAATCTGAATCCCGTCCAAATCCCTTGATGCAACTCTACCGCTTCCAGGGCCTAGTATCAAATCCTCTACTGTTTCAGATTGGTTAACAGATTCGTTAACGGTAGGCAGACATACTTCTTGTCGCATGTTCTTTACTATTTATTAACGATCTGTGTATATGGAATGGGCGCGATATGATTTTGTTGCTTTATTTTGGCAATAGGTAGTCACCTATTTGTAAATACGAGTATAGTCTTTTCGAAACAACAAGATTTGTACGTAAATATGACAATTTCGAATGCCATCTATGTATATTCGTATTCTCTAGGTAGACTTACAAAATAGTCCTTGTTATATTTAAAGCAGCAATTTAAAATTGGAATGGCTCTTCTGTCCACTTCCAGGAATTATTGGCTCATCAAAATTAAACTTGCGAAATCGTTCAGATTTGGCATTTGTTTGTAATTATGTTTGGACAGCGTGAGGAAGATCTGTGCCGTTTTAGTTTTGAGCCCTGAACCGTGAACACTTTTGTCTAATTTAAAGCTTTTGTCGCTTTTGTCGTTTCACCGTTGGACATAGATGTCGTCTGAAACTAAGGACTCAGGACAAAGTTCACCACTATAGCTACCTGGACATTAGGAAATTTTAAACGCCTTAGGGGCACATTACGAACTCTAGAGACCGACAGACTCTACAGAACTCAAAAGTTCTTTCACGACATTATACTTAACCTTTGTTAGGGAGTAATATTTAATCCTTAAAAAATATTGCACTAATATTTCTTGAGATTTAATATTTATAAGTAGTTCAGTGTCTTGTTTCTAGAAGTTAGTCACAACTACCAGCGCTATTTTTTGGCACTAACCAGTAGTGCATATCTATAGATAATATGCTCTTTGAGTAGGAAGTGATCTCCACTTACAACGGTAAAGTAAAAATGGAGTATAAAGCATTTTCGTCTTAAACTTCAATGTTTGTTACAACTGTGAGTTCAATTGTCTAAGCATCTACGTCATTTTCATTTGCCACTTTTAAGTTGGAAGTTAGAGAGGTTTGTGGAACTTTTACACAACCAGTGTGCAAAGAGAAATTTCATCGTCGAGTCAAAGTCAAACGGTTATGTCATCGTCACGAACGCTCACCGATTACCAGAAATTCTCCACTCATTGAAACAAAAGCTTTTATGAAACGATCGCTCGCGTCATTTTCCGTCCATTCCGAAATGCACACCACGAGCGCTTTTTGTGACACTTTAGTAACATGCATTTGTAGTGTTATTGAAATAATACCATCGAGCAATTGTTCAGTACTCTTGTATTTTATTTTCCATGTTTCGTTTAATATAATTCGAAATTTAAAATTACTTTGACTGTGTTATGAAAATGAAATGGTGTTATGGCGTGCAACAAACGTGTTTTAAATTTCCAATGCAATGCACGAAATTTAACGATAGGAGAAATACCAAATCATCCATGAACATAAAAGATTTAATTTTTCGTGTATACTGAGTGCCGTGTATGCCACGTTTTGCCTCGGTTTCACAGATATACATTTACTTTTTCACCTCTGGAATGTTTTCTATGTTTTCGTAAATACGAGTGTCTATTCTGTTTCGATGTTCATTTGTCATTCTGATCACGTGTGCGCTTCAATAGGTTCCGAGCAAAATCGGAGAATTTCGTTGGCGGTGTAACAGTATTATGAGTTCAATGTATATTTAAATAAAAGATCACAATTGCACATATATTTGCCGATTTTATAACACTTTTTGCTTTTATTCTCCGATCATTGAATTAGTTGTCATAGCCGTAATAGTTTTAGTTCTTTTTTATCTCAGTCTATTACTACTTAAACAATAGCTAGTGATCTGATCTGCAAAGTTCTTGTAAGTCTTTTAATGTGAATAGGCATTTATTAGGCTAGCTTGCTACATCATAGGCCACATCGTTGCTTTTCATCAGGCAAATCTGTGGCCAAAAGATAGCCTATTGAATATTAAAAAAAAAAGTTATTTTATTACTATTACATTTTATAATTGTAATGTTAAAATGAAGTAACCCAACCTGTACTTGGAAAGCATTGTATGGCTTATGCCCTTTTCATTTCTATAGAAGGCCCATGAACAACAATGGAACGAAAAGGCGGTTGATGATGATATTTACATTTCTGATTTCGTATCTATGTAACTATCTTTTGAATGAGTCATTCGATGAGGGGAATTATTGCATCCACACTACTCACGTGAGGATCCTCAACTATACCTTTTGCATACACAAACCTACCATGCATATATGGAGCTGGTCTCTAAGATATTCTCTGTGCGTCGTCTTTCAAAGCTGTTCAAAATATCTTTTAAATCTGTAAAAACATTGACGCTTTCTTTGAAGTTACAAAGATCAAGATTCAAGCAGCCTTTAATGTTTAGATAGTAGTCAGTTTAAAGACTCTAAAAAAGCGATCTCTCTTACTGTACTTAACACTTTATTTCCTCGGTAGATATAGACATGAATGGATGATAGTAGACTCTTAATATCCCATAATTATCCTATCCGTTTGTTAGGTGATACACGCTTCTGGAAAATATAATATATTCAAAATATCGAATACGACTGTAGGTAATAGAATCTGCGAACACAATTCATTTATGGTGAATTTCGATAACGGTAAAAATAGTCATAAAAATGCCTCTACACGATTATGACGTATTCAGGTTTATCGCCTGCTTAATGAGGCGGGTCGTTATTCTCATTATGTAATATTTATTATCTGTTTCGTTTGATAGCCATGTTTTTGGTTAATGTTTCTTTTTTGTAGTATAGAATTTATACCTCTCATATTACTTATAATTGTTATGAGTGGAATTGAATTAATTTGAACAATTGCCAACGGCAATGTCAAAGTTTTTTTGAGGTTAATGACTGTTTGAATGATTTTTTAATTATTGTTTGTTGTTAGCTCTACCGGCTCGCACAGCTTCACCAGATGAGAATACTGAGTTAAAAAAGCATATATGATTTTGAGAAAGGTAAGGTTTAGGAATTATTTACAAATTCATTTGAAATATAGCTCCATAGTTAAAAAGCTATCTCGAAACGTATCGTTAGGATTTTTTAAATAGATGTACCATTATTACCATTAGCGTTTAACATACCCATACCATCATTATAATATAATCCAGCAACTAGCCTTTTATTACACTGAAGGAAGTGTGCAACGGTAATTGGATTCGCGACGTTTTCAGTATTTAATATAATAGACGTTTTCGCCAGAGTTGGTCACCTTTCATTTTAAAATTTACAAGTATTTCACCACACAATAAGTACGGTTTTAAAAACACTATGCTTATCTATGATTCATTTCATGCACATATCATTGAAGGCATAAATGAAGTAAACAAACAATGTAATGACGAAGACTCATTAAATTTAAATTCACGTTATTTTCTTTTTGAACACTTCCGAAATGTTTCTGTTACCCTTTCACCTAAAGTAGAAGTTATAAACCTAAGAATTGTTAATTTGCTCTCTCTTACTGATGTCTATGTGCGTTTTCAAGAAACAACGGAACAGCATGCCCGTAATCCCGGAATTGGTATTGAGCCTATTGCCATACATAGATCCAGAAAAATTGCGTTTTCAAAACTGTCGAATTAAAAATTTTTACTATGTACCTACTTACAAATGTAGGGTTTAATTTGTTCATAAATCAAATCAATCAAATCAAATCAAACCAGTTATTTGTCTTAAGTACATAAAGCACTTAGCCCAATCTGAGCATACAAATATTTAGCGTGAGCTTAGTTCCATTACATATTGAAAA
>DWJK01006448.1:0-10468 GCA_018248815.1 Croniades pieria auraria | reverse complement strand
CATACCAATAATATCGCGATCTGTGATGAATCACCAACAAAGCTACAGTAGGCGTCAACAACTACACTTGTCACACTGAGGACGAATAACGAGTAACAGAATAACTAGTTTTTAACAAATAACCCATGTAATTAAATATGTACTGGCTTAACTCACGTACGTTTTTCGGGATGACCGTACTAGTTTCTGACCTGTACGCGGTCCTTCCTCATGAGTCTCCGTCGCGACCTCGCGGCAAGCAGTGGGAGCTCATGAGGAGGGAGCTCGTACAGGTCCGAAATTAGTCGGGCCATCCCGAAAAACGTACGTGAGTTAAGCCAATACATACTTAATCTTGTGTATAAATACTCACGAAACATTTAATAGTAAAATAACCGATACCGTTTATTGAAGTATCATTTAATCTTTTTCGTACATATTTGTAACGCTGCTATCTCTAATGTATACTCCTCCATGCTTAGATGCTTGTTGGCCTGGAAATCAAATCTAAAATAAAGCAGGCAGAATGGGCACTAAAAAGGCTTTGTAGAACTGTTTTTCACTGACATCATTACTAACACAGACTGGGTTTTATTTTAGTGAACAATAAATAACTTCAAAATTTTAAAAGATTCGACAAATGTTTGTCTACATCTCTAAAACTCAAGGCCCTCGGCTTTTCGTATCCATCAACATTGTTAACTCTTAAGTTTTATTAGCACTGTCTTGTGAATTTATTTACTGTCATTATATACTACGGTAATTTTAAAATCAAAATTAAATACATAGTAAGAGAAAAGTAATGTGTATGTATGTGCAGGCGAAAGGGTGTAGAAATTCATTGGCTATTTAGATATTCAGCCGCTTAATATATGCGAAACCTTCTGATCTCTCTTTTTAAATCCAATGGCTTTCCACTTTCATCTTTTGCTACACGTCATTGGATCATGTATTTAATTTGCCGAGACATCCTCGAATTGAAGATTTCGTTTCCTCACGAATTCCGTCTTGCGAATTATATGGATTACCCGTTGGGATCACAGTACTTCAATATTCAGGGTTCCTTAAGTGAAGACAATTTCTTTACTGTAAAAGTCTTTACTGCAAAAGTCGTGATAGACCGAGGGCTTGAACTTAAGCCTTCTAATTCGGTGGACTAGAGCTTGAACTTTAGTCCTGTAATATTGTAAAGTACGAGCGTTTTCATCAAATCCAGATTCACTACTGCAATGTTAGAAAAAAACATTGTAAGGAAACCTGCATATTTAAAGTTTTCCAGATTGTTCTCTAAGTTTTGTGAAACCTACCAATCTTGCTTACTTGGATAGCGTGATGATACGATTTTCAACGTTCTCATTACAAGAGGAAACTAGTGTGCAACATTGATAGAGCTGATGATTAATCATAATGAATTTCTTAGGACATTTTAATTTTAGAGCTTTCCCAAGAAGACATAATATATAACTATCGTTAACCGCTTTGCAGTGTAGCAAGTCAGTCATTATGTATACAATGTACAATATAATAAGTATACATGATTATTAAAGTCTGTTGCTGCACCTCGTTGCAAATCATGGCGTACATTACGCAATTGAATTTCAACCTAACAGCATTAATAATAAGGAATATTTTGGCATGCATGAAAGATAAAATGGGTGTGAAGATCGAGAGGTAGCCTCATTGTTACTTATTCAAAGCCGACGTAGTAAAGTGCTTAGCACGTGTCAGTGCTAGCGAGTGAACTACAGCGACAGAGTAAAATCATCTTTAATTGTATGGCAATAAGATCTTTTTTTAACTGTACATAGTTCACAATTTGAAAATATTACAATCTTCAAAACTATCAGAGTGGAGACAATTTTACTACAATCTCTATTTATCTTATCATACAACTACCAAGCGTTTTTCTAAAATACGTTGTATTTAGGGATAGTTTTACCTAGGAAAATGGTAGTTGAGTGATTACACATGGGAGTAATTAGCTATTATATCCTATCAGGACTCACTAGGGCTTAGTCACTGAAGCGTTAATTGACTAAGACAGAAAACTTTAACAGTTAACCTATATTAATTAGCTGAAAGTAATTATTGTAAACTTAATGAGATTTCTTAAGCTGCAGACGTTATAATCCAGTGAATAATTCAAGTGTCCGATTTATATAAAAATAAAAAATGATAATTAAGTTTCAAAGTAACGCTCACACGTGTTTTACATACTTGCTCTACATTTCACAGTTCAAAGCTCTCCCAAAGAGCAGCTCCTAGACGCACTAGTTTTTTAATTGCAAAAGCGAAGTAGAGACGGTCTCTATTACACATTCATAAATAGAACATTATTATACGTACATATGTAGTTAAACAGTTATACGTGTATAATGAATAAAAAAAAATGAAACCTTCATAAACTTGAGGCGGGAACGACCATTCGATTAGCCTTATTAAGTATCCATTAATTATTCAATGGCACCAATTAACTTTATTTGGGTTTTCCGGACTGGAATTGTGTAATGACATGGAAGAAACAGTATGAACTGCAAATGGACTTGAATATTCATTGACTTCTGGTAGAAAAGATAGAAAATACTGTACAACAGATGAAAGATACTGAGTAGTATGTGTTATGTGGTGTACAATAAAGTGTTTTTACATATTAGATGTAATTTTGGATCATTTAAAAAAAATTGCCTTTTTTCGCAATTGCGATTCCGCTTTGGTATTTAATATTGTGACTAAATTGGTAAAATTAATCATCGTCAACTCCGTTATTGTTTCGCCTTAGACGCGGGTCTCCTTTCAGAATGATAAGGGTTAAGGCCATGGCCTGTTATGACGGCCTGGTGGAGATTGGCTGACTTAATGTACTTTAGAGAACACGATAAAAAACTCTGAAAAGAAAAAGATGTGCAACTGCGCACGTTTCTTCACGATGTTTCCCTCTACCGTCACCGCAAAAGATATTTATTTCATAAGACGCCCTTATATTATAAAGAAAGTTGTACTAAGCAGGATTTGAACCCGTGATCCCCGGAATTGTATTGGACGCTGAATTCTAATGTAATTAAATAAGGAGTAATAATCGATTAAACTAATAACAAATTAGTCATTAATCGTTTAAATATTAACCGGATTCTACAAAGTATTTCCTGTTGTCTGTATTTCATGTTAGCTCTTATTTATAATGAATATATGTAACAAAGACGATTATGTATACAGCTAGGTTAGAAATAATATATTTACTCGCTTTTAGTGTAAAAATAATACCGTGAAATATAAAGTATAAGACTATCCCTTAAGGGAACAACCCTGATTGGAAAGGTAGAGTAGGTTTGTAATACTCTAATTACATTAAGTCCTGAACAATCGTACAATTTAGGAAACCAATAGTAAACATATAAATTATAAATTAAATAACAAAATTTAAGACAACTTTTTAAAATATTTTTGATTGACAAATTAATCGTATTTTGCCTCAGCAGCGCTATTAGACTCTAATTATTTAGGTTCTCAATTAAAATAAACATATGTAATTACTTTTATTTTACGCCAATACCCTTTTTGGTCAGGCAGACAGCTCCAAGTGCCAAATATCCTTAGTCTTATAAACCTAACACGCTCCTTCTTCATGAATCTCTTTCATCACATGACATTCGGTAACTTCCGGCTTGAAGGTTATAAGATCCTTAAATACCGAGAACACCAACAGAATATGTGTCAAGTTGATTTCATTTGCATTTTGTTGCTTAGAATCTTACCTCATACCGAACGAACTGGACTAATTGAGAAGCCTTCTGATGCTAGATTAACGTCGGTCCTGTTGTTTTCTCCCATATTAGATATCCCCTTTCGCATATCAATTAGTACAGAAATGCTAAGCATTGAAACTTCAGCCCAAAAGCTATTAACCTCTCAATAATTTCCGGTTTCAGATTTAAGAGGATTGACTCCAGCAGAATTAGAATTGTGTCCAAATTTTGGAAGTTTCTAAAACGGGTTTCGAATTTATAACTAAACGTAGAGCAATTTAATCAACGGGCGAATAATTATTTCTTTGTTTTCGTAGAAAACTTACAGATAATGTCCTGGTTTAAGTTATGATAAATAACGTATGTAAATAGTATTAGTAATAGGTACTCATATTGTCATATGAATATTACCTTACATATGAAAAGCACAAAGGTAGAGTACTTCTAACTTGAAATTCCGAGTAATGGCTCGAAGTCTAAATTTGTGCCGGGTGTATGGCATTAAATTCACCCCCCATTACACAGTAGGACGAAAAAGCAACTGGAGTATTCCATGAAAAATGGTAACTTAATACTAATTTATAGTTAAAAGATTTTTACAGATCTATATATGTTCGTAGGAAGAGCATACCCTACTCTACAATAATTTAAACGAAATAATATTCTTGAGTCATTAGTTTCGATACTACCGCCACTTGTTATGACAGTAAAAAAAGGATGTGTTTGAATCAGTGTTTTCAACATTACTGTGCCGTCATTATCACAGTGTCGTGTGTTAGTTACATTGTTTCATTTGAAGTGTGTTAACGCCATGAGTACTAAAAAATATAGCTCTATACTTTCAATATACATATATGTTTATTAGAATTCCAGCTCTACTTTGGTAATGCTTCTATTGAAATCTACTTCGAATAATGAATCCTCTTTCCATAGCATGAAAATTATGAGTTTTCACCACCTAAAACTATCTAGTAATACATGCAGAGAAATCTCTGTCCTTTTTTAAGAATATTTCGCACACGAATAAATCCGATTTGAAAAATGAAGTTTAAATGGAGGTGGAATACAGAAAGTCTAAAATTACATATACATATATACATAGTATAAAATAAAATAAATACACACATAAAGGAAGATACTTTGCATGAAAGAGAATATCGGTGTAAAAATGAGAAAAGGCATGCTCCGATGGTTCGGACATGTTGAAAGAATGCCTGATGAAATAATGACGAAGCAGATATACAATGCGAATGTTGATGGACGCAGGTGCCGAGGGAGACCAAGGCTCACCTATCTAGACCAAATAGGTCGTGTTCTAACAGATGGGGGAGTCTTCGAAACCGGCGTGCATGCGTGAAGAGATTAATGAATGTAGAAGATGCACGGCAGGTATGCAAGGATAAGGATACTCGGCACTCCGTGCTCTCTGCCTACCCCGTAAGGGACTTGGCGTGAAGATATGTATGTATGTATGTAAATACACACATTGACGTTAATACTTTAAATGACAAAAACATAATAGTCTGCTATTTAAAAATAGCATAGAGTAAATATTCGCCAAAGAATACTCTTTTAAACAAGAACCTAAATAACAGTCTCCACCGCGATCTCGCCTTAGTCGGCGAGAGCTCCTAATGAAGGGCCTAGTATAAGTCCGAAACTAGTCGGACCATTTGAAAAACATTAGTGAGTTTAATGATAAAATTAAATGAACTTTTCCTATAACTGCTACAAAACAAGTATATGTAAATCTTGGAGGAAGCTTTGAGGAGTTTCGAATATTTAAACCTAGAGAATTTATTCATTTTAGCAAAAGAACATTATGAGCAGACGGCTGTCTGTAAGTGGTGAACGTCGCCTACGGCGCCAAGCCTTTTAATAAAACAAAGCATTGAGACTATAAACACGCTTTAGGTAAGGCAATTTAATTCAGTCGTCATGGAAAGCAAGGCGATCTACATCTAGATTTTGAGCATAATTCCGCCTGAGTTGAAATTTGCCCTAATTCGCTTTATATTATAAATATCACTAAGCAATTGTGCCTACTGGTTTGCATACCTTTTCAATACTTCATTATCATAGTATGTAGATAGATGTATGTGTCAGGATTCAAACCTCAGATAACCAGAGCAGAAGTCTGAAGTTTCGACTATTAGGTTACCATTAGCCTAACTGTTTGCAAGTCGTCCTCTCACTGAGGGTTATGGATTCGAATCCCGGTGCATACATCCTTAAATAAAATTTAAAATGTGCCTTTTAAGTTTAAATATCACCTTCGATAAATTCGTGATTAAACCAGTACAAAAAAAACTGTACTCTAAAGCATAAGAAGTCCATCAGCGTGGTAGATTATGGCCTTAACCCCCTCATTCTGAGAGCAGACCTGTGTTTAACAGTGAAACGATAAAAGGGTCGGAAAAAGACCAACATTGCGACTAACATAAAAATATAAATACTGCTTCTCACTGCTTTTTACAACATAAATAAAAGTACTAGAAACTGAACGACGCAAACAGTCAGTGAAGTTCTATTTACAAATACTAAAAAAAAACGAAACTCCAATTGGCTCATTAGACCGCGAACTCTACTAGAATTGTATGGTACTGACGTATTGAAGGGAATCGTAGAGTCGATATTTTTATCTTTCGTTTTTTGATACTCGTCGCTTTAATTCAACTGGTATTAATCGACGAAATACTTAGCATAAGTTTAATATAGAGAGGAATAAATTTGTTTTCGACAAAATTGTAATTAGAGGAACACAATATATGGAGTAATAAAATCTCTACAATTCGTGGGAGCAGTCCCACTATACATAATTATACATGAGGTAAATGAATTATAATGCAACATCTAAACATCACGCTTAAACATTTTCACGGAGGTGTAGGCAGAGGAATATAGTAGACACATTCCCATGTTTCACCAGCTATGTTACAAGTTCCACCGCGGAATAGTGGATCCTATTACCATACATCATCATCACGATCATCACCATCACCACCATCATCATCATCAGCCTTTCATAAGGTATGCCACAATACACGATTCTTTAGAGATCTCACCCAGCCGATACTATTTTAAGGTCATTTTATTTTAAGGTGCCCCGCAGTATGGCTACCAATCCACAGTGTCCACTCTAGAACTCTTCTGGGTCGTTTTAATATGCAGATGCCATGTGCTACAGTAACCATTACGTAACTTTATAGTTTTGATCAATTAAAATTTTCACAGTAATTGCTCCTTCGAACCTTATCACTGTGTTTTCTAACTGTAGCTATATACACATAATAACATGGTAAGTATTTTATTAATAATTATGACAAAAATGTAACATCACGTCTGTATTTCCCGAAGGGGTAGGCAGTGGAGTGGTACACTCCCATGTTTCACCAGTTACGTTTAAGTCCTATGGAATAGGTGGTGAACCTATTTTCATACACCGGGCACAATTCCAGACTCCGAGTCACTACTAGAAATTTTAAATTAGAAAAATCTAATAGCACCCGACTCGTGATTTGAACCCAGGACCTTCCAATCGGTAGTCGCGCTAGCGACCACTCGACCAACGAACCAGTCAATAATTATTGTAATACCATAATATACGAGCCCAGTGTTAAGTCGGATAATAAATCAAGGCTAGATGGCTTTAAACGAGCATTAATATTGTTCAAGAGAATATCTAGTACTAACCACAATGGACTAGAACCGTCCGACTGTACTGAATGTATTTGTTTGAATGGAGGTAGAGTTTGAACATAAATGTGATATATAGTCCGCGTTATCGTAGTATTCGTTGCAATAGTTTATATAGTTGTAAGAGCTATGTGAAACAAGCCTACAGAATCTTACCTCTGTTCCTTCATGCTAAATATTGTTTAATTTTAAATATATGTATGTATGTAGCTTTGAGAGCGTTTTGAAGACACATATTTTATAGATGTTTTTTTGTATATGGATGTAAGATTGACGTGTAGATTATGTGATGTGTAGCATCGTAGCCCATTATGTCTATATCCCATTTCAGACACGAGGTCTAGTACCAGTAGTGGGATTATAAAGGTTGGAGGTGGATTAATATAGTACATAGAGCAGACGAATGGCTACTATGATGCTTCGTCTAGTATAAAAACAACTTTGTACATACAAAGACCCAAATGCCTCCAAGTTTTCATATTTCTTTGTCTAACTTCACGAAGAATATCGCGAAGTTGAAGTTGTCAGAACCGAAATTCGTATTTGTGACAAACGAAGAAAATATAGGTTACATTCTCATCAAAACAGTAGAACTTTTTCATAACATTGTAGAATGTTCGCGATTAAAATTGCTCAGCTACGAATACAAAATCTGACGTCGTGAAAAGAAGTTGTTTGACACATTTCTTTACATTGATCTTAATTTAGTACGATTATGATTTGACCGGTCATATCACTTGGCTATTGTTAACATTTTAGTGACATTGTCCCCTGGGCGGCGATTGACAAAAAATACTTGTATGAGGAACAAGAGTCGTTTCTATGTATAAACTTGTTATGTGAAGATATTGATTTGCAAATACTTATCAAATATGTTTGTGTATGTTTAAAAGCCATTTGGCCACCATAGTACTGGCTTTACCTAGTTTGATATCAGATGTCAGACGTAGTTGACAACAGATGGGACAGCTATAACATTGCAATGCTGAGCCCACTAACAATTCGTAATCGCAAAGGTTTTTAATTTTTTCTTTTCGTGCTGTCGAAGTCGTTAAGCACTCGATCCTATTAAATTACATAAAAAATAATCATTTAATCAAACAAAACTCTAGCGCAGTTTTAAAAACTCCGACATACAAACAAACGAACTAATTCGACTTAACCACAAGAAAAACTACGAGGAAGTAGAGTAATAAAACTGCTTAACTCAAACATATGGTGCGGACAAGATTCTTAAGCCATCGTCGCCTCCCCATAAAATAGAGCAGTAAAAGGGAACTAAGTACAATAAAGTCAGTTAAATATTCAAGGAGCAAAGCTTTTCCTCCGTTACTTAAGTGACGATAACGTTATTGACTTTTGGAGGAAAACTTAGAATAAAATTATATAGGTGTAAAAACCCTCGGATGTTTTTAATAGATTTATTAGATGTATCATATAGTATATTTTACGTATCATCCGACATGTAAAACCGCTACTCGAATCTTTCCATTGATCGAATGTAACGCTGAAAACCATCTATCACAATTATTGATATTAATCTTGATCAATATCGTGATCAATTTTCGTATTGGACACGAAATAAATGTTATTTATTTTATAAAAGACACGAACCGTTATACAGGACTTCCATCACGCTCCAATGTCTAATGAAAGTGTTCAGCGCGTTTCATTGACATGCGGAACACATTGACCTGGCAGCGTTCAACCGAAATCAATACCCACCAACCCTTCGATACCTACAGTCGGATTTCTAAGTTACCAAAACAAACAAATCCTCATTATCACTGGTTTCTACCAGTTACATTGAGGATAAATTGGAATGACCAAAAACGGTTTTCTAAATCAATTTATAAATGAAACTCTTAAAGATTGTCAATTTAAATAGTTTATTTGAAACCATATATGTAAGCGAATATGTAGAGTCCTATATTTTTTCGTGTTATGAACACATCAAGCAATCATCAGGATAATGATAATGATAATGATGATGATCATCCTCAAGCAAATGCTTCCTCCTCAAATTTGATATTAACCAATTAACATCTAATGATAACCAAACTGATTGATATTAACAGTCCTATTCGAGATATATTGCTCTGAGCACGGCCCTAACCACTGGTCACTGCTGTCAATTCGTTTACCAATTTTGTAATAAAAAAAGCTCAAATTATATGACTGACGAATAGTGGTAAGGTCCTTAACTCCTCTGCCTCCCCATCGGGAAAATATAGGCGTAATGATATTGTATGTACCCAAATGAACGTTCTCTCAATTAATTGCAGTATTGTCACTAAATGAGAGGTCGGAGTTAAAAGCGTCCCATTAAAGTATTTATTTACGCTCTTTTACTAATTAAGGGTAAGCAGTGTTGCTTTAACGCAGAAATGGGTACGAGGGTTTGGTCCGCCTAGTTAAATGTGGACACAAAACTTTACCATCTCATAAAAAAAACGTTTAATTGCACTTTATATTATAACTCTATTATATTTTAAGTTGTAATACTGGGTTTTGCTTTGGTAGAGCCAAATAACGTAGAAGGATATTGGAAGGAAGTATAAATATCAGTTAAGCCTAATGGCCTTACGAACAATAAGCTATGTTTTATTCCAGGTCATAATCTAGGTATATACAAAATTTGATGCAAATCTGTCCACTTCCTTCAGAGTCAAAAAGTAACAAACGTACACAGAAACTTTCGCTTTTACGATATTAGTAAAATTACATTATAGATATAATATATAAATTTTCAAAATTAATTTATTTGCAAACCTATCCCATATGCTACAATCGATTTTTAATAAATGTAATTATTTTACCTATTAAACCACAAAACTGGAACGAAATGTAAATTTATTATTTGTAATAAATAACTAGATTTGATATACAATAATACCTAATGAAATACAATTTTAATATTATAGAGTTGGTATAAACCAGATATAAAAGCAACTATACTGTGACTACTTTTAAACTTTAAAATGCAGTTATTCTATAACGGAAATTTAGACAACAAATTAATGCAAATTTGTTTTCTTAGAGAGTCCGAT
>DWJK01006447.1:0-10469 GCA_018248815.1 Croniades pieria auraria | reverse complement strand
TGTAACCACTGCCAGCCGCTTTGCGTATATCGTCACTCCACCTAGCTGGAGGGCGTCCAAAAAATTAAAATTTGTCTGTATGGTGTGCGTATCCTTCACCAGTAACGTCAGGAAATTCATAAGTAAACATTAATTTTTAATGTACGTGATCTGAAACCGTCAGAACCTCATACATTTTAGTTTTTGGATGATTTGCGAATCAAAAAGTACCTACGACCTCATTGTGCTCTAAAGTCCCAAAGTAATGTTAAACATTTCGCCAGGTTCCAAAACATGCCAGTATTAAATTTCTGAAATCTAAATTGTTGTAATGACTGGAACTGAAAGTTCAGAATAGCTTTTTTGCAGTGTTTCTAAACGGCGTAATTATTCGGGAAATTTCACTAAGTATTTTAACGGCGTAGTCGTACTGACTGCTTTAAATTAAATGTGCTGTTGCTATTATGTATGCTTTTGTATATTGTTTTAATGTCACTGATATATAAAAAAATATCGTCAAACAATGTTTTACAATAGCGTCAGATTTTTTTACCGGTATTCTAAATATATTTTTTGCAAGTGAATATAACTTTTTAAAGGCAAATTAGTAATTAATTGTACATTCTAATATATTAAAATCGACAAGAAAATATTTTTAATTTCTATAAAAAGTTGCCTATAACACAATAATATCGAATAATTAAATTATTTCAGATTCTAACTGATCAAAAATATATTATTAATATCCAAGCGAAGAGCAAGCCTTTTTATTGATAATCGAATCCGCTTGATTTAAAAAAAAAACAGTCGAACCAATAATCGCTCAAAACTCACCTTTAACGCAATAAAAATAAAAGCGACAATAGCGATTAAATTTTCTTTGTTAACATTGCAATACAACACGGCACGTTTGTTTCTGAAGCTGTGTCAAACGATTTTGAACCTAATGACTAACAGCGTAAGGTCTTAGGTGATGCATTTATACGTTTGTCTTTTATCCAGGCGTCTGCAATTAGCGCACCCGTCCTCATTTCGTTATGGCTGAACGCCACCCCATAACACTATTTACATTTTACTCGACCAACTAGCGACTATATTTAGCTATAACAATGTCACGCTATATTTCGCTATGATTGCTAATATATTATGTGATAGACTGCAATGACAAGCGTAAGAAGAAAAAACCATACTTAATAAACGTCATATTTACAACGAAATGTATTGAAATTAGTGAATATTTCAAAATATTATTTAAATATAGAAGATTGTAGAAGTACGTCACGTATGTAAGGAAAATATCCAGCACTCGGTACTCTCCGCCTACCACATGAAAGACTAGGCGTAACTATATTGTAGTATCTAATATACCTAAATATTCATCACACTCTTAATACTCGTACGCCTGTTTCCAAAATTTCTAACTTCCCAAGGAAACCTGACGTGACGATATAAAAATGAAAAATAAAAATATGTATAGATTTTTATATTGAATTGATGCCAAAAAGATATCCTATCAGGACTGTATCAGAAACGCGCTATCACCTTAAAGGAATATACCAGCCAAGTCAAGTCAGTCATATCCGTGAACTGGTGTTAAAAAATTACCTCCTAGCTGCGAAGATATCAAAAAACCGCTTTTAGGAGTAACCAATAAAACTCTTAAATCGTCCTTTTTCGACCAAAACAGGCTATTTCAATCACTGCTGTTTAACAGAAAAGGTATTTTTTGTTTAATCAATTCAAGTTAAAAAGCAGCAACTACTGGCATTACGGCATTCATTTAAATATCCAAAAGGGGTCACAAGTATCATCGCTGCGGCCCTCAACGGTTGATTAAAGCCGGAACGAGTGAATGATGAAACTGTTCCACGTTGGTGAACAGAAATTTGTCGGCTTTCGCTCTTCAGTCCGCAAAATGACAGCGAGTATTTTAAGTACAAAAATAATCATGCATTATGTTTAAGTATGAATGAATAACATGAATTATTTTTGTAGTGTATACAGCGGTTCATTGGCTGTTCATTTATAACGTATATTCTTCTCATTCAGTCATTCAGTCCGATTTAAAAATGTATAAATGAAATACCTCAGTTGTTGAGTATTAATGTTAAAGAAAATTGAATTTTAAATAAAATACGTTTATAAAATTAAAAAGTTTTTTATATTGTCGTTGTTCATGAGGAGGTGTATACTAACTTCATTGGAGTACAATTAAATTTTTTTTCCAACAACAAATTCAAAAAGAGAATATCTATATGTGACTTCACATGGTGTGTTAATTTGGTATCTCACTTTGAATATATCTTTAGCATATTTATATGAGCCAGAATTCGTGACAAATTCTTGTTCACTGCCCTTTCTATAAATTCCTTTCTCAAGGGACTTTTAGTGATCATGCAAATGTAATTTATGTTTATTTAGATACATAACAGGTATGATCGGCTCTAGAATAGTAGACCGCTGGTGGCAAATTTTCTTTATAATTAATAGTTATATAATAATAATCGACCCATTAACATTCCACTGTTGGAATATGGGTCTCCTCTCGTATAATTTAATACCTTGGCATTAAAGACCTGACGGTTATCCTATTGAAGTGATGAACTTCTAAAAAATTAACAATTGTTTAGAAGTTGTCAATGGAAGACCTGTTCTTATCCAAAGTGAGTCGAAATGCGAGTTATGAAAACAACCGTCAAGAAGTACAGCTGTGCTGGTTGATTACATATTTGCAAATTTCAGCACATCTCAGATTCCATCACAGTCTGCATGACTCATTTGTACCTTGTGGTCAGGAAATAGGGATGTTTGGTTGCCATGCCTTGTCCTGTACTGCTACCACTAAAACTTTGGTTTGCAGAGCACTTCCAGTTCATTCTGCTGCATTCCTAGTACCATCCTAACTATTCAACTGTTCAAAGGAAGTATCATTTTTGTCAATTTTAGATAAAATATTTCGATCTATCCGTAGAATAAAGTTTCATAAGAACATGTGACCAACACACTTTTTCTTTATTTTTCAGACTGTTTAGGCCTATATTTTATGGTAGGGAAACAAAAGTTTAAAATTATTTTTTTTGTTTATTTAAATTTTTGTTTCACTATAAAATATAGATCTAAATAGTCTAAAAAATAAAGCAAAAGTGTGTGGTCACATGTTCTTATGGAACTTTATTCTACGGATAGGTCGATTTAAGTTTTTTTTTTTCAACCTGCTAGCCACGCCTACTTTTTAACATAATGAGTAGTAATTTTAAGACTTAAAAGCATAAACTTGAGCTTGGCTTAGCATTTATTATTTATACAGCGAGGATTTCATTGGCGGGTTTGTCGACAAGGAGATAACTGCATATTGGATCACGGATGGCCTAGATAAAGGATATACTTAGAATTATAATAGAGGTTTTAGAAATAGATTATGTTGTGATAGATATTGCCTAACACACATTCATTCCAAAAACGTTGTTGGACGGCTTTAATTGTTGCACAAATGAGGTCACGTGGCAACGTCATAGTGTGTAGCTTCGTTACGTGCTCGTAAAATAGTATTGACTTTTCGATTTATGACATGTTCCTTATTTCAATTGGCGATAGATTGCCGCTTTTAAATAGTAAGAATCGTCTTTTATGTTTCTGAAAATAATTCTGGAGAAGGCTTTCTTTTGAAGAAGACAGATTTAGTAGCAATATTGTAATTAACAAAATTATAAGTCGTCACTTGTCTCCCTTCTCTAGTCGTCAGAAATGTGTAGATATTTTTTACAGCATCGTAAGACCGTAAAATCCATGCACCACCTATTTTCATTCAGTACCTACATTCTTGAGACGGTTCTTACACTGACCGAACGCAAGCGTATCAAGTGTGTCGTATACACCGCTCGTTGCGCAATTATTCACATAGAACATTCTAGATCAATGGTGTGCTTCCAACCAATAAACTTATCAATATTATCCTTAGCACGAAATTAAGGATGTATCTTACGAAAATTAGGTTCTGTGGGTGACCTTAAAGCAGGTGGCGGAATGCTTTACGGCATTAAAGTTGCAAATACGGCTATTTCTCGCTAAATCTGGTCATGGAAACGAAAAGGTCGCGTAAAACATTCTATCTCTATTAGATCTTCGCGACGAGAGCCCCTAACGAGTCTCTTTTGAACAGAGAAAAGAGAAAGCACGCTTACTCATATCAATACATTAGGGTGCGAGGTGAAATTATGATCGTCATCAAATTGGCGAATCCCTCTTGTCTCTCGTCTTTATAGAAGCCCACTTCCCCTGATTCCCTCGGCCCCGATTTGTGACGTCACAAAGGATTTATTCATACACGGATTGGAGAGAATCTCAAGTAAACAGTATTAAGAAATTACGAGTAACTTCACTTCTCATTCCAAAATCATGTAGGTATCATTGAACGATACCGTATAGAACCATCATATCCTGTGGCGTTGCCATCTCGCACGGAATTACAGTTTTAGTGTTGCCAGTCGCGTTTTTTAGATGTTTAAGCTGTGGTACGATTTTTTTCTATACGCCATTTTATATCACACGGTTGTAAATTATAACGGGTATTATTGACCATCCGATTAAAATTCATCATTCTCTTGTAACTTTACTTGTCGGGGGTTGATTCTAAGTATCTATTTAGGTAGAGAAATGTGTTCCAGCGTGACTTTCTAAGATTATATGTGACGTCACGATGTCTAAGACTCGTCCCGGAAGTGGTTACTATAATTAGCGTTTTGTCCAAAGTAATACATTTGTAAAGATGTGATCTGGAAAGCAACGTGATTTCATCGCAATGTTAAATGAATATGAATCGAGGCCTTACTCAGAGTTACTGCAATGCTTATTCCGATGAGTAGTGAATTATATATATATATATATAGTTTATGTAAATCGTAAAAAATTTAATTTTTATCTTATTACATATGAATATGAAAGAAATTAATAATATTATACTGGTGGGCAGCTTCATGTCACCTAGTTTTATAGATAGGTCATTGTCGTAGGTCTACGCTGCAATCCTTCCAATATGATAGGCTAATAAATAAAATTAGTCGCAACATAAATGTTTCAGACGCTATCGAGTACAAGAATAACGATGGGGGTCAAGAAAATGGTCAATTCAAAAGTTATTCAATATAATGACTTCGTACATTTTGTGATGTGATTAGTTTTATTGTTCGGCCCAATTTATATTAATTCAATTAATTATTATTAATTTATTGCAACGAAGCTTTGTAAACTGGCCAAGCTGTATGCAGCTGATTTTGATGGATTCGTACCTGATATTTCCTTTCAATTGTGGCTGTTGTATGATTTGATTTGAAGTTGTTGATCGAATATTATCTGTGCACTGAATAAGTGGGTAGTTGATTGTGTAAAGTGGACTCGCTGAATATATCAGAAGCTATGATTAAAAAAAAAAAGAAATTTGAGGTGAAAGCACCTCAAAAGATACCAAGCGGATTTGCTTTGTGACAGTGTACAGGTGAGGAAATGAATGTAATTGAAGTCTTAAATGTCTAGTCTCTATACGACGCCATTTTTTGATATTAATGATAATTGTTACGATTGCGACGAGCGAAGTCCTAGCTTTACACAAAAAACTGACAGTGCTGGTACAAAACATGTCGTGTCGATATTAAAGTGAACGAATGTATCCATTCACTTCGGATACATTCCACGCCGTAAAGCCAACAATTGCATTTATTTTTATTTTGTTTCGATGTACATAAAATATATATAAACAAGCGTATGAAGTTATTTTAAAATGTACATACAAAGCTTTGTGGAAAGTACACGTTGAATTAAATAATGAAGGTTTATATAATAAACCAGTTACATTGTAAAATAAAGGACAGATTTTGGAGTATTTTTTAGTACTTAATTTATTTTTATGTATGCTGTCCCTACTCCGTGCATCCTGAGGTTCTAATGGCTCAGTATATTCATTTTATAAAACAATAAAATAAATTTATAACTATGAACAAGTCCTTTTACTTTCACCATAAAAACCTTGTTTAAAACGAAAGTTTTGTGATATCAAAGGCGTATGTATGGCATATGATTTTGATGCATTAGTGACTTAGGTTAGGCAGGTAAGGCTGTACAGTTGATAAGAATGATACTTAACAACCGTTTTATTATTGACCTGCCAATGTTTTGTTCCATGAGAAAGATACAAGTAACTGTGATTTCTCAAGAACAGAAAAACCCAGAAATGTATAGCTACTCAGCGGTCTGTAGTGATACTGCTTTAAGAAATAGTTAGGAAAGGCAATGTTGATATAGTATAATGCTGTAAAACTGTTATTTAAAATATTGATTTGTCAGTTTTTGATAGGATAGTTAAGGATAGGAAAACTGGAATAAAACCAAGCATATAAAATATTAAAATAAGATAATATAATATCTTTTGAATAGTAGTTTTATCTCAAATACCCTTACATACAATTTCATAAAACTTATAATTACATGGCACAATGTTTATAAAAAAGTAATGTAGTAAAAAACCAAATACGACGGAAGCTTGCTTAAATTAAAATTATTCCCTAATTGTAATCCAATTTCATCTCAGATTCTAATAATAATAACATGTCTTAGCCATGATCATCTGATTCAGAACCAGGCAGACCTCATATTAACGGATGAAACATGATTTTTCAGCACCATTTTATGTAGGTCATTTAGCACCCAAACAACATGTTCGAGACCTAAATACTTTATCTGGGTTTCTACCCTTGATTCAGAGGGATTAAGCAATCCTATAGCTCCATTTCTGGATACAAGTGAGTAGAAATGGAACTATATAGTCTGCAATATTGTAAATAAACATGTACAAGCATTTTGATACTTTTTTTGACATATTAATAAAAGAAATGTTTTTTATTTTTAATATATACTCTTATACCAGATTTTTTTAAATCTTTATATTGAAAGCGTACAAATTAGGTTACCTCTCCTTTAAATACATAGGCTCAATATAGTAACACTATTATCATCATCATTATAAGACATTTTTATTTAACATTTTATATGCATCTTAATTTCACAAGTAATTTTCAAAAAGTATCCTGGCACAGTTCTCATATAGTTTTAAGAATGTTAGATAAACTACTGCTGTTAAAACTGTCACCAGAATTATATAGAAAAGTATACTGTTTCAGAACTGAGATGTAGTCAAAGCAAGTCTGTTTGTGACCTATTTTGACTAGTTGACGAAATAAGTATTATAACCTATTTGAATACTTTATTAAAACTACATGTATGTATTTAAATACATCTCAATATGTATGTATTTAAATACACCTGAATATACAAATATATAACTTATTAATAACATACTTGAGTCCTATTACTAAGTAATATTTCATGTATTCGTCTATTCTGTATACACCCCATATTAATAATTGTACCACACCGCTTCTTCCATGTTCACCTGAATTCTTGGCATTTTAATGGCAGGTCAACTAGAACTAGAACATTATTAATAGATTTTCAAGATACACATGAAGCATATCTTACGCTTAATATCGGATTGACTGACGGCTAACTGACAGTGCGTGTTAGTGACAGTGGGTGCTAGTGACACTAGTGTGTCTCTCTAAACAGTTATTACCATGTGGTACGGTGTCACAAATCACTGTTAACAATGAACCTATTTCCTTCCGACTGCTTGCCCGTATACTTGTAATGAACTTTTCCATAAGCACCTGAAACGGAAAATAAAAAATAAAATGTTGCCAGTTTTGTACAAGGAACTCTTCATACTTTTGAATTTCACATAAATATTGAAGTTTATCTAAAAAAACAAATTTATAACGGATTGAGAACTGTCAATAGCAGATTTTCTGTCTAATGACCGGTTGTAATTATACAGTACCTTTGTATTCTATATAGTAGAGCGTGCATGCTTTAAGAACCGTTGTCTCTGACTAGCGTAAACATGCACATAGGACTTAAGTCCTAACTTGCTAGCATTTGAGTTTTAACTTGACTAGTTATTTGACTGCCTCGTTGGTTGAGTGGTTGCAAGTGCAACTGCGGATTGGGAGTTCCTGGGTTCATATCCCGGGTCGGGTACTATTGGATTTTTCTAATTGAAAATTTCTATTAGTGACTCGGAGTCTGAATCCATGCCCGGTGTATGGCTATATGCTCACCACCTATTCCATGGGACGTAAACGTATCTGGTGAAACGCGGGAGTGTAGTACACTTCTCTGCCTACGTTTTCGGGGATTACAGGCGTGATGTTACGGATTTTTCTAAGTTTCAATATTACAAGGACGGTGACAGTGACTGTTGGCATTGTAACCTGAATGGAAAATTAGGTAAGATTGTACTGGTATCAGTCACCTTTATGTTTCCCTAGTGAAGCGAAGTCGACCGGAAGAGGTCTCTGGTTGGCAGGAAACGCAGAAGCCCTTGGAGTATCGACCTCATCGTCTGGTGGTCTACGTACTCGCATGAACTCACCCCTGGTGAAAGCTTCTGCACGTTCTGCGGCCGACACGCGACGGGAGTCCAAGAAACGTAAGTTTCTCAGTTTGTGTATGACGAAATGTCTGGAATTTTCTTTCAGTTTTTTATTACAAAACATCATGACCAAATATTTTTATTCAATTAATATTGCTAGCAGTTCTTTTCGATTAGTCCTATTACTTACACTACCAAATAATCCTAGTGACGATTGGCACCAACTGACTCGAGTGATATCAACTGTGCTATTTTTACAGACCTATTCGAAGGGTGATTTCATAAGTTCATGGGTGGCCACGGCCTCTTGTGACTGTTCCAAAGTCGTTTGCTACCTTCTTTTGAAAGTTATGATACGAAACAGTTTATTTTAAATCATATATTATCTGTATTTTGAGGATAGACAAAAGTATAAAGGGGTTCACTCATGCTGCCGAAACATACTATTTTTGTAGTAATATTTCGCAAAACCGCACTTGGGGTGACAGACTATAGCCTCAAGACTTCTCATTTTAAAAGGAGGCCAGTGTACAACAGTGGATCCTATAAGTACGATAACGATGGTAATATTAGCAATGAGATTCCTCGTACACAAATATACATAAAAATACAGCGAAACTTCGTACCGAGATTCACCTTCGCGACATCATACCAAATGAATGGCATACTCAAAGAGTGAACTGTGTTTGCATATTTGTTTTTATGACGCAATTTAATTTTACTGCACTCACATTCACCAATATTGCTTTCAAAATGATGATGACGTCATTTATATTTTGATGTGTTACCTCGAAGCGGCTGAACGTGTGCCATTTATAGAAATCACTGGCCGATGCATTATTATTTCTAAAATATATATTTATATATTGAATAACGCTGTTGGTTGAACTGTTCCTTCACTTCCCTAACCTAACCTTCCTTTTTTTTTTATTTAACTGGCGATAAGTATGCATAAGAGACAGGTCAATCATAGGTAATAAGCATTTGAAAGTTTCATTTACAAAAACTTATATTTATTATTTTATATTTATATATTTTGTTATAAGTATTTTTACATAACTCGATGAGTAAGAATATCGTGCACATGCCTACATTAAAGGACGCTTAAGTTCTATAAACCAAGCTTCACATGATACCGGGATCCACTCACATTTCATATTGTTGTACGGTTTAAAAAAAAATTGTTATAATATATTATTATTACCTGTAATGCTGATAATCGGAGTCGTCTTTATCGAGATCTGACAGCTCGTTAGGGCACGCCTTGTTGCTGAGTAGGCTCAAGTAACTAAGGGATGGACAATGATCGCAGATTTTATAAATGAACGCGTCCAAATCCGTAATCTGAAAAAAAAAATTAAATGCAGCAAACATAAAAAAAAGTAAGGTGATAGAATGGACACTTTTTTATAATCTAATGTAGAGTGAATAACAACTAAAATATACTAATAACGAAATATAATAATAACAGACTGAATGATAGGATAATAAACATTATGTAGCCCAGATTTTTTTAAATATCTTTTTAACAAGATTAATCCCTTAACAGGGAATGAGAAGGCACAATGTCTAATATCTGTAACCTTGTATTTCTGTCGTGCTTCTTCATGCTTTACCTGATTGTTATTGATAGATAACGTCCTCAAACACGGCAGATTCGGGAAAGCGACAGAGTCCCCAAGCTTGTTATTGTCCAACATTAATTCTTGTAGTTTCGTGAAGTGTTCCAATCCTCTAAGAGTTTCTATATTGTTGTAACTGTAAAAAAATATCAAACCTACTCGTATTATTGTTACCAGTGCTTAAAAAAAAATAATAATCGATCTATTTGTCATTCCGCTGTTGAAATATGGGTCTTCTCTCATATTGAGAGGGTTAAGGCCACAGTCTGCCACGCTGGCTAAGTGCAGGTTGGCGGACTTCACACACCTTTGATTGTTTTTTTTTTATAAATTCTAAGGTGTGCAGGTTTCCTCACGATGTTTTCCTTCACCGTTAGCAAGTGATATTT
>DWJK01006446.1:0-10470 GCA_018248815.1 Croniades pieria auraria | reverse complement strand
ATGTGATAAATGAAGAACCGCTCTACCGATTTTGTGCAAACTTCACATAAACCATCTACTAAATAGTCCGAACAAAGTCTAAACATTTGGTTTGGATAGGTGAGCCCGGTCTTGAGTTATAAAATTACAACAAAAAGTGGCATTGATTTTTATATATACATATAGATGAGCAAAATTATTGGTGACCAAAGATGTCAATTATTCACCATCATATGGGCTCTGTCTTCCGTTTTAGTACCAAAAACAACCGTCGGTCGTCAAATAATACAATAATTTATAATAACTGTAACTATATTATATTAATGATAACCCCAATTAAACCGGGATGAAATATTCACAACGACAGTCTTAAGCAACTAAAATGTAACAACAAATATATTTAATAATGATAACAATACTGTTTTACACATTAATTATATTGCATACTATGGATATACTAATAATACTTAAAATATTTATGTCATTTTGTACATATTTTAGGCGTATCTTTCTCATAAACCATAAACGTTACTAGATACCTTCCATCAACGTTACTGGAGAAGCTTACAAAGAAAATTTGCATAAATGTTCAATTACTTTCGGAACACTTGAATTAAAGCACTCCTTATTTATCATTCGAGGAATTTTCAAATGTATTAGTGGCAACATAGGATCCAATTTGGTACGAAATCTTCACCAGGCTCTTATTGTTAGATTAAATTAATATTGTTAAATTTATGCTCAAACATATTCATACAATGACAGTGATGACGACGAAAGATGGGTAATGGTCAATTAAGTAACACTTACACCTTGTAACCACGGAGGGAATATCGAAATCTTCGAACAAAACACATTAACTTCGAACACACACAAAACAAAGGGTTTTATAACAGACGTATACAGATTATTGCAAGAGATATATACAGTTTTTACCGAATCTTAGATACTCTATACAAACATTACCCACACAAAATAAATGTGAAAACAAAATAACATACAAAAATGACCCGTTAGAATTCGCTTTTATAAATATAGATCTAAAGCCTCTCAACCCAATCTCTATTAAACAACATGAACAATTATACAACACTCGAAAGATCGTATGGTAGATTTAAGGAAAGGGTCAGAGTGATTTACTGAGGCTTAATACCTTCATTGCTGCTTCCATACCTCCCACAAACAAAATATTCTCTATCGGTAAAAATGTCTTGGTGATTTCACTAGAAAAGGGTTTATAACTCAACCCAAAGGCTATTAAATCTTGATAAGGACTTTAAATGTTCTCTTCACCGGTCAGCTGAAATGGCATCCGTCATTTTAAGCTATAAAGATCGTATCGCCAGCCAAGACATCGTCAATGAAAGCAAACCATTGTAACAGGTAAAGATTTGTCGATACAATTACTTGAACATTAACGCAACTTCGGTTTGTACAATAACAGTAAGTGTACAATTAATAATTGTACTTGAATTTGTATTGTAAATTCATATTAGGAACCAGCGGAGATACTCATATAGGGTTGTTTCCTCAAATCGATGATTCGGGAATTCCCAATTAGATTGAGTGAATTCTTGTCTATTGTATATACTTTATATATGTATCAAAATCAAATTCGTGACGGGAAATATTACGTATTGTTAATTGGCATGAACAGTAGCAAATACATGTCTACTACTAGCTTTTGTCAGAACTTTAATGTTCATACCGCCATTGGTTTCAGATGGGGTGATGGAAAGAACATTATATAGTAAAATGCGTATAAAAAATTGTAAGTACATGAAATGCCTGTCATACTGGCCAATTCATTTAGCGGAAAGGAAAATTTTAACGTAAACTACACTTCTTTACGTTTAGTGAACAGCTATTTCTTTGAGAAGTCCACACTCAATACCCTCCATACTCTTCGCCACCCTCCGACAACCCATAACTGCCGTGGTCGCCGCCTTCGAAGCTCACAGGAGAGTCTCCATAACTACCGTGGTCCTCTTCGGCCGCATGCCATCCGTGTCCTGTAATGACAGTGAAATAAATTTATTATTGATTAAGCAAGTGATGTTTTTAAAGCTTTCACTATGCATACATGTATTTCTAATGTTTCTTAATTTGACATTAATTAATTAATTACGAAATAATTATTTCTATTAATGTTTTATAATGTGTACGATAGACAAATGTAAAATACTATACTAGGTAGTTCGCTAGTTAGCGATAAGGCCGCCTATTGTACCTACAATCTATAAATATGTGTTTTTTTTCGGTATTTATTTCTCTTTATGATAATTTGATGTACATTAAAGAATACTACTACTACTATAACTATACTTTATTTAGTAGTAATTTAGAAGTAACTCTATTAATTTCTTCTGCCAATCCGTACTTGGCCAGCGTGGCAGACTATGGCCTTAATCCTCTCAATATAAGAGGAGACCCATATTCCAATAGTGCAATGACAAATGGGTCGATTTATTATTATTATTATTATTTATTATATCAATTAATTTCAAATTAAAATAGCACATAACGAACTGAGGGAAAAAAAAGTTCATTTTCTTTTAGGCTTATTATGTCTTTCTAGGAATTGTAAATGGGCTTTACAAGGTCCTCTGTTTATATTACGGCATACCGATGTCCAGAACGTGCGAGACGTCGATTACGAAGCTTACAAACGTACCTAGTGTTATTACAGTAGGTAAGAGACATGACAACGGACTCCATGCGTCTATTATCGCGTTTCCATTAAAATTGAGATCGTACGTTTGCGTGTGTGTATCAGTATCAGGAAATAAGAATGGACGTGTTACGTCAGGAGCATATTACAACGAACGGTCTGGAAATGAAGACAATTTCCTCACAGCTAAATCAAAATGTCATTAAGTTTTTATGTCAGCGCTATTGTGGATTCCATATGGTTCTTACTTATTGATCTAATGTTGATAATGATACTGGTTTTTATATTCCCTTTTAACACTGCCAAATGCATAATATCGACTAGCTGGCCTGTCGTCCAGTGGTTAGGGAACCCGACAGATGCGTAGAGGGATGTGAGTTTGATTCTCACACATAATAATTATTTGTGTGGTTGATGTATTATTAATAATATTAGGTAGTCTATATTTTTCAGTCACTACAGCCAAAGCTCTGTCTAGATTGGGACCACATAGCTGTGTGGTCTGTATGAGCCGTGTGGTGGCCATAGACTGGTCCACCAATTTAAGGTCGCTCAGCGATCTATAGGAAGGGCTATGCTCGGCGACTCTCTGAAGAATCGCATCCGAAATGAGGCGATCCGACAGAAAACCAAAGTTATCGACGTAGCTCAAAGGATTAGCAAGCTGAAGTGGCAGTGGGCTGGTCACATCTGTCGTAGAACCGATAGCCGCTGGAACAGACGTGTTCCGGAGTGGAGACCGCGAGTTGGCAAACGTATTGTGGGACGCCCTCCAAGTAGGTGGAGTGACGATATACGCAAAGTGGCTGGCAGTGGTTGGATGCGAAGAGCCGAACATCGAGCTCAGTGGGGTGCCATTGGTGAGGCCTATGTCCAGCAGTGGACGGCAGTAGGCTGATGATGATGACGGTGATAAAATGTGTGGTATATGGATAAATAGAAAAGAATTCGGTGCAAAGTAAGAATATTGTTTCCGGTTTTATCAAGGAATTTGATAGGTATCACTCAGTTTCAGTGACAAATCAGATTCAGTGAGAAACATGTGCCAATATACATAACATGTATGTATGTACGTGTATTTAAGTATATATTTTGTATTCATAAATAAAACTGTCTTACGTTTTAAAAACTTACATCACATGAAAATAGCATTGTCTTTGTAAAATGAAGTATCCCTCCAATCAGTTAACCATCATCCATCATCAGTTATCATTCACCATCAATAATCATCACCCAATCCATATAGATTTAGTCAACCTAATATAGCAGAGACTGATATAACTACTTTCCTATTTATTATATTGATATGGACTAAACGACTTAAAGTCACACAATTCATCGTTTTTAGTTGCCCTTTTTCAATAGAGTTTAAGTAAAGCAACATCACGCCTGTAATCCCCGAAGGGTTGGCAGAAGAGTAGTACACTCCCATGTTTCACGAGTTACGTTTACCTCTCAACTTGGAATAGGTCGTGAGCCTATTGCCATACACCGGGCACAGATTAAAAGTTTTAAAACAGTCATTTCACTCACCTCCTCCTAAGTGAGGCGCAGGTTTCGGTTCCCCGTAGGTATAGCCGAGCACTTCGTAGTGGTCGTCGCCACCGCCGCCGCTTTTGTGGTGGACGTGTTTCACTATGGTGTGCTTGTGGTGATGATGCTTCACGAACACCGGCACATGGATAACCACTTTCTTGTGACCGCCGCCGCCACCGCCAGCAAGGATTAGCACCGCCAGCTCCGACACGCATACTATCAGCAACTGGAATTAAGAGAAAACGTAGCTTAGAGAGGAGAAGTTGATGGTAGAAAAGAACAATATTTTAATGTCTATCTTTTTTTCAGCGCACGCTGTTGTTTCCGATAATTATTCACATTTAAAAACAAATAGCCCTGTAAATTGCACCTATATCTACTTAACGGTTCCTTAGTGGCATGTGGATTAAGCTTAGACGTAAGGAGTTTCGAAATGGCCTCTTATGTCAAATAGACTTGGATATACCGTTGTTTTCATATTCCCCTACATGCTCTTACATTCACCCTGTTTTGACTGGTATTAACAATATCTCTAGGCATTAGAGCGGACTTTTTAAGATCAATATAATTAGAACAATAAAAACGTAGTAAAATATTAACTTTTATTTACAAATTATGTCATTAATTCAGTCCTAACAAATCACTGTTATGGACACAATATAATTTGGTGCGCATTTGATACCATCCCGGTTAATTGGAAAACGAATAATCTCAATAACATAAGCGACCAGTAAAAGAAATATAAAACATTATAGTATATACAAACAGCGAATAAATTTCTGTCGTTACATCGCAGTGGCTCATGCTATCAATTCGTATGCTAAATTGGTAAGAAAAATCGCTGGGCGTCAAGCTTTGCGAGTTAGTACAAACTGTTCTATACTGTGAAAGTTGTATAACACTATAATAACGTGACAATAACATATCTATTGTTACAATGTAATGTTACAGTTTTGTGTGACCAGTGCATGCTAGTTAAGTACGTCTAAATAATTCGGAGCGCTCCAAAACTCTCGATGGTGTAACAGAAGTGTTATTCACTTTCTACAAAACGAGAAAAACATGGATAGACATTACTCAATGCGAATGTTTTGCCTCTCACTCATTGAGTTCTATTTTTGTTATTTTGCAATTTCATAGACGCCCCGGTAACAACAAAAACGATAAAAACACGACATCCGGATAGCCGAGTGAGAACATGATTATTTCCGTTCAAAGTCGAACTTGCTAACGTTTTCGATCGCTGTGTTATCAATCGGGACATCGATCATGGTCGTGGCTGACGGCAATCGTACAATGATTTTATCAATTAATCTATTCTGTACACAGACCTTCATTAACGAGTTCGAGAAAACTTAATCGCCACTATTTCACGATACATTTCGTAAACCACTCATTTTTATAAGCAAATATTGCTTAAAATTAACGTAGCATTTTAGATTCAAATTCATCACAAATTATTATCTTTATTGTTAAGTATTGTGTGAGAAACAAGCGAATAATTGCTATTTAAAGCGCATTCACTTTTTATACGGAACAATGGCTGCAGTGAGCTGCAATCGGTGTTGGCGCGTATTGTCATGAAGCTTGTTGGTGTCGATACTACTGTGACGCCGTTCAAGGCGGCTTTCGATTCACGTCATTTCTACAACTGACGTTTAATTTGGCCTATATTTAATATTTATTATATTTAATATTCTATACTTTTTAAGCACCGCACTCGTTCATTGCAACTATAACATAACAATTGCAATTTGGGATTGGAATTGTAAGAAGCGCAAGCGTGTAATTAGAGCGGAGGTGATTTTAATAATGTGTAACTCACCAGGAAACGTGCAGACATCATAAGATTCATGAGGCGAAGTATGACCGAGCGCGGTTACAGTCGGATGGTGTGTGATAAAGAAATTTAAACAAAACTTCCTTTTATATCGCAACGTGGTAGCGTTTCGCGACACTGCCTCTCTTAGGCTTCGATCTAATCCACATTTAATCGTCAATCGTTGCAATTTCAATCTTAACACCACCACATAGAACATAATTTCATATACAACCACAATTTATAAACTCGAAAGGCGTCAACGGAAACTGAACCTGAAAACTCGCGTACTAGGTCGATAATTGAAGACATTAACCGTTTTAAACACGAGCAGTTCCGGTGTCAGCGTGAAAATACAACCTATGTTGAAGGCGCAAAGTTAATATTCCATAGTTTCCGACATTTGGATCAAGATGGGCGGACAAATGATAATAAATTGAAATATTAATAACACTTATGTTTAACTTTCTTTGTTCTGGAAACTACCATAGCTTAATGATGTCTCGTGACCGCGGCATTTGAATTTTTCACATGTGGTCTTCTGTGCTCCTATTTGCTGATCCGTCTAGATTTGTGAAGAGTTGACTGGACACAACTGAAACATTTATGTTAAATTATAAAGTTAAATCCTTATGCATTCAATAAAATATGTATGGTCAAATAAATCGTCAGATTAATTTCAATTGATTTATCTCGGATTGTGTTTTAGAGGCTTTATGGACAGATTTATTGTATTATTACCACTGTTCAAATTTCAAATTATTTATGACAGACGGAAATTAAATTTTCCAAACGTTGTTGCATAACATCCACAACAACGAAACGCAGTAACAATATCAGTTTGGGTGGTCTGGCATCGAGTTAACTATGACAAATATTTTACATCCTCATACGGCGACATTTTTTAAATTGCTTCTCAACTACTCAGGTAATATGACAAATATGATTATAATATAACATAATATTACCATGCGTGCTGTTGGTCGTCCATCAGCCCGTTGGACTGATGACCTTAAGAAGGCGGTTGATAGAGGCTGGATGAGATCTGCGGAGGATCGAGCGTTGTGACACACCTTGGGAAAGGCCTATGTCCAGCAGTGGAACGAGAAAGGCTGACATGATGATGATGATGATGTGTAGAATGTTTTTTTGGTTAAAATGTTCTTTGTAGTTCGTGTAGGAACTTTGCTGCCATTTAATCTCAGATTGTAGTTGTAGATGTCCGCTAATATGATTTTTTTTAAATAAATCGGTTACCAGCATGTAAAGCATGTCTCGGTTCTCACTGTTAGCTAACAGTTGTTTAACCGACAAAATACTTTCGAGCTGCAGAACACGACATTCATAAATTGATTTATTATGTTCATATCAAATACACATTTTCATTACTTTACCAGCCGTTCCAACGCAGAGTCAATGCTCTGTCAGTATTATGGGGAATTGCTGAACAGAAAGACGGGAACCAGGATCTTTGGGGTGGGATCAAAAGAAAATGTTTTTTGGGTTGGATTTGATATAGCATCTAGTATAAATTGAAACCTATGACCAGCAATGACAACCTTATACGGTGATGATTACTATGATTATACGTCTAGAAAGACAGTTTTAACGATACAAAAAACTTCAAATATTTTCCAGTTTCTTGTGAGGGACTATTTTTTTCCTGTTTTATACAATGATGACCTATGACAGTCTGAAAACAAGATACAAGATGCCATTCTATTTGGGGAACGTTCCCTTTTGAGCAATGGTGGAATAGCTGATGATGCAGTGACATTAGGCACATTGTATTGTTAAAAAGATATGAGCTGACATGCTGTGCAGGAGTTGTTTAGACATATTTACAGGTTCATAATTACATGTATATAAGTACTAATGTTCATTATCCCTTAGTAGCTACGTACACTAAATGTAAACGTAGCGGAAATAAATAGAATGAATGAAAACATTGATTTAAATGGGGAACATTCATTCTAAAAACGTTATCTCATTGTAACTAATTTACTGGACCGGGTAAGAAAATAATTACTGTTAAAAGTGATCACGAAGCAGTCGAATGAATTCCTACAGGCCGCTAGTGGGGCACATTTGGATCAGATATGTATATTTATATGATTATTTTTGCCAATATATGTCTACATATTGGCAAAAATAATCAAAAAATTTAATGGTATCGGGTAGTCGCCTTACAGTAATTATAAAACACATCTAACAACAAACCAAAAATAATGCAATTTTCTTAACAGAAATTACGATGAAATCGAAAATGAAGCCCGTATCTTAGAAATGTTCTCCGATGCTGATCGTCGTGCCTTATACACTGAATTTTATTTTAATTGATCTATGCAACTCATAATCAACATAGACAATATTTTAGGGTATTTTTCATCATCATCATCATCATCAGCCTACTCCCGTCCACTGCTGGACATAGGGCTTTCCAATAGCACGCCAGTGAGCTCGATTTTCAGCTCTTCGAATCCAACTCCTGCCAGCCACTTTTCTTATATCGTCACTCCACCTAGCTGGAGGCCCTCCTATGCTACATTAACTAAGACGCGGTCTCCACTCCAGAAGATGTCTACTCCAATGGTTATCGGTTCTGCGACAGATTTGACCAGCCCACTGCTACTTCAGCTTACTAATCCTTCGGGCGATGTCGATAACTTTTGTTCTCTGTCGGATCGTCTCATTTCGGATTCGATTCTTCAGACAGACGCCGAGCATAGCCCTCTTCTTGGCTCGCTGAGCGACCTTAAATTGGTGGACTAGTCGCACCGTGAATGCCCACGTTTCGGCTTCGTATGTCATAACATGTAATATTTTTTCATATCATGACAATTCACCAGTATTTTACATTACGATATTTTCGCCGCACCGCGCTACACTATAGAAATATTCGAGCAGAGTGTTGAATTATTAAAAAAAAAAAATTATGTAGAAATAAGCTCGCGTTTGGCTGCTATCCCACCTGATGTAGTACGCTCGCCTAGAAAGTGCCTATTCACTCTTCTTTCGAAAAATTCCAGGTTATACGAGTCGGGAAAGACAGTTTTTAAAAATTTTACGTAAGACATGTGCTAATATTCCAACAGTGGAATGTTAAGGGTCGATAAAAAAAAAAAAAAAAATGTGCTAATTTATAAGGAACACACTCTAAAAACCAGAGTTTAACTTCATAAAATAGTCTTCAAAATTAAGTAACGTTCGTTCCTAAGGATTAATATACCATGCCTTAAAATAATGCCCGTAAATCATATAATTATCAATAAATTTACGCGTGGCTGTGGCTTATTTATAATAGATAGATAAATGACGTCGGGGAGTTTTTTCTAGATCTACTAACAACCAATATTTTTGTGGTACCATTGTATTTCCGTATTACTAACCAATAAGCTAGCGCACGCGTATAAAGCATTTCAGTAGCGCCTTTTTTTACACTGTTACAAAATCCAATGATCTAAATCTAATCATGTACTTTAAACCATACGTACCATAGATGCCATTGGATACTGAATGAATAGCATTAGTACTTGTACATATTATTCATCAATGGACAGCTGATTTACAGATAATTTTATATTGTTAATTAATTTGTTTTAAGTTGTCGTCATAAAAAATAAAACAAAATATTTAAAAAATAAAACAATAGAATCAGTGCTCGTAAATCGATTGAAGAGAAACGTATTTTCTTGACTATCCAAATCGATTTCCAGGGTACATATTTATATAGAAACAATTGTACAGCCGCAAATAAGACTAAGTACAGATATGACACGTTTATTGCACATCTGTTCTGTGGATTACGTTACTCTCACTTACTTTTACTATCGACACAACTCGAGTGCTGCCGATGCGTTATCGCACTCAGCGTAATATTTTATCGTATCTCTTTTTATTGGAAGCGTAAGTCGCTTTTACTTAAAGTTACTTTACCTAATGTTACTTTACTTGTCATTGGTATCCTCGTCCGGTGAAGTGGTAGTGCTCAGAAAGGCCAACATTATGACAAAAATAAAATTTAATATTGTCAATTTGTAATCTCTTTTTACGACGTATTTATTAACTGTTCGGTCGCGGTAATAATAATAATAGTTACGTAACATAAAATTTTAATTGGAGTAGCAGTACTACAGCTGCGTCATTTCAGCTGCTACTAAGCGGTGCTAGCAGTATTGCGTAGTAGAACGAGCTGATATCCATGATATAATTCCTAATGGACAGCAATGTTGTTATGTCATACTAGTAACACTTCTTACCTGATAAGAAAAAGGTTACAGCGACCGTTTAAAAAATAGCCTACCTGCTTAAATATGTAGAACGTAATTTCGCGTCTGTAATCCTCAAAGGGGTAGGCAGAGTAGTGTAGTACACCTCTACAATTCCAGTTACAGTTGCGTTCCACAATGGAATAAGTGGTTAGTCTATTTCCATACACCGGACACTTATCCAAACTACGAGCCAC